>LIEC01011125.1:0-79250 GCA_001925005.1 Drosera capensis
AGTAGGTTCAAGATTTATCAAAGATAAAAAGGACTCTTTTTAAAGTAGAAGAAAAGAGAGAATGAACATATAGCTTATTCAAACCATTGTCAAAGCTTCATCCTTGAATTTTGTTGGTGCGAAGCACAACTAAAAGTTCTTGGTTCACTTCCACGTAAGGTTGCTGTTTTCCAACACGGAGAAAGCCAAATAAGACATCCAACGAGGGAAGCCAACAGAAAATTATTGTTTTCTCACTTCAAATGATGTGATTGAGTCCAAGTCAAGCACTTATAGGGAGGGGGAGGTTCGGCATTCAAGACACTATAGGGGTGGTCGGGTGGTTGATTGCTTTCACTGATCTCCTAATTTCTCATTGCAATCATATGCGAATTGTATCAGTGCACTCTTCCCATTTTATTAATCATATGCGAATCTACTGTGATGTATTATCAATGAATGATGCTCATATTTTATTTGGCCGACCATGGATTTATGATGAAGTTGTGACAAACTATGCAGTTGCTTTTGGGTTAGCAGGGAAGCAAATAGGGCTGCACATCAAAATGGCTTATTTTGTAGCAGAATGCCATCTCAATAATTGGTGTAACGTTCAGCTTCCTGAATAAGTGCGTTTGGCATGTACCCATATGGAGCAATAAAATTCCGCCCAGAATGGGCAATATCCAAAAAAAGAAAAAAGAAAAAAGAAAAAATCATTTGAAAGAAGAACCCAAATAGCTATACCACCGGTTAGATTCCATGACCTCATGTTGCTCTACGTCGTAACAAGGATAGTGGATGTAAAAAATGGGGTTATACCCAATGACTAATACTACAACAATTTAGTCAAAAAGAAGAAAAAAACAACCACAACCATCAAAATGAATTCCTTCCAATAATCAAACTGAAAACCCAAACAAAAATAAATACCATTCCAATAAATCAAATAAAGGATGCTAGCTTCATGAGAAGTTACACTAGTAGTTGTAGTCTAGTAGTTGATACGTTTTGTATGTGTTTTTAAAAATCTGCCTAATGAAATGAAAGAACAAATTACTAATTTAAATAAAGACATCACCCATCCACGTTACAATTGAGACAACGACGTCTTTTTAGGTGGCAAACCCGGTTCGAATGAAAAATAATTGCTGGTTAGGGACATGTGCAACTACTAAACGAAACCTGTTCGAGGAGGGGAAACGGAACTTTGAATGTCGGGGGATCGGAGCGGTCAATCGACGCAGTTGAGTTTCGATACTTGCGTCACCGATTCGGCTCCTCTGTCCCGGCCGTCACGGTTGTTCTCGAGATCATGATTATTATGATGAAAAATCTCCATCGAATTCGATTGAAAATATCAATTTCCGATTTAATTGAGGAAAATGAGGAGAAAAGAGAGGCCTAGCCTAGTCTTTGTGATCCAAATGGGTTCTCGTTGCCTTTATATAGAGGGAACGACTTCGCGAGAGAAAAGTCCACCTGTCAGAACTTGGTGATGGATTCCAATTTAAGTTTGACTTTTGAATAGAAGTTCTATTGCTCCGTTGTTTCCCGCTCAAATAAACAACCTTACTAATTGTACTCTGGCCCACATTAAATATATTTCATTTTAAATATAATTATTTATTTTTATGAAAATTTATATTCGTATTAATTGTTTTAAATGAAGATTAAACTATTTTTAAAATTGTGCGAGAGAAAGGACAAAGAACGATGGAATAAGAAATGATAATGACCTAAATTCATGTGATAATAAAATAAAAATTTGGGGTATTTTGAAGCTTTAAATATATAAAATTTCAAATAAGAAAAAATTGCAATATGGGACATTAAAAAAATAATTTTTATATTTTTCATGGAAAAAATAGATTATGTTGGATCCATATTTTCAATTAAATGTAGAACGTAAGAAAAACATCCCTGAAAGATAAAATGATGTACGTAGAAGACCTATCCCATTTTTAAATAAACAAATTGTTTCCTGATGTACTCGCACATCAAACCCCCACCCCTCACAATTAAGAGAGAAACAACATATCACTAAATCAACTCCCTTTGACTAATCTCATTATCATTTCTAGACTACCCTAATCATCACCCCTAGGTCCTTAGACTACTTATGAACAAAGCACAAAACACTAGCTTAAGAATCACATATTATGCTTCTTGTATATTCCCTTCGTCTCAAATAGATTGCAAAACATTATTAATTTTAAATATTACAAGGTTTTTTCAATTAATATATTTAGGATACATAAATGTCCAAATGATCCTACTTTAAATCACATAATTTTTTCCATCAAAGAGTGACGAGAAGTTGAAATTCAAGTTGTAATAGTTCAATTTCAATTTGGAAAAAAAAAAAAAAAAAATAAAGTGGTTGAAATTTAAAAACTATGTTCCAACCCAGACAAAATGAAATAAGGACTAAATTTTGATTAAATGAATCAAACCCAAGCCTCATTCCATTCCAATTTCGGCACAAGAAATTTATACACGCACATAACTTTTTTACATTTAATTACCATCAAACAAAAGCATTTTTTGTTAATTATAACAAAGTCAAAGATTTCATTAATAATTATAATGTTGCCTTTCCGATGCATACTTAATTTTCATGTTGTCTTTCAAAAAGAAAAAAAACACTGTCATGCTTTGTCCATCTAATGTATGCATTTTATTCTCATGCTAACTTTTCTACTAATTCCACTAACCTTATAAAGCTATAAGTACACAACTAACCCACACCAAAATACACACACACACCAAAGTTTATGTAAACCGTAATCAACAGAGAGCACAAAAAGAAGAACAAGAAAAGGCCAGAGAGCACGAAGAAAAGGATCTCATCAAGGCAGACCCATACCTAAAACAAGCAAGTTTTAGAATATGATAGTCATGTAGATATGTCTTTCCTGATCTCGTGGATGAAAGCATTTGAAAAATCATTTTGAATATGACACTTGCTGAGTTTTCAAGCGTACTTTTTCTATGGATACATGCCATAGTTCACTGCCATATCATGCCATTAGTAGGAAGAGTGGCTGCATTTGTAAGAAATAGTTTTTTCCAAAAATGTTATTTTTGATTTTATGTGATCGTCCATAATTATTTTTGAAATCATACTTGCATTCATTGTGTATCATAGATACTCACCGAGAAAGGGGTAGCACCAAGGCAGACCCAGATCCAGGATGGGCTCATTGTTATATTATATTATGATAATATCAAAGTCACAAACTTAAACATATCTAATACATGTTTGGATATTTCTCGTTATATGAAGTAGAAATGTTCGTTCTTCTTCTATCCCATCTATCGATCCGGATATATTCAGAAAACAAGAAAGCACACAAACTAAAATCAAAATAACGATAACAAAAAGCATCAAGGAGACGAAGAAGAAGATGTCTAAAGCAATAGCCAAGTTCTTCTATTTAATTCATATGCCACTTTATGTGGCGTAGAGCCCATATTATAGGAACATGGTCAAAACAATAGCATATTTGTGGCTCTGGAATTCCTCCTCCTACGCAACGAGACATTGGAGGTAGTTTTCTCGACGAAGAGGTGTAGGAGCAAAACACTTATATTGCATCATTTCATAAATTTTGAGATGATTATGGTTGCACATTGATGTGTGATGAATGGACTATCCAAAATAGAAGACATATCATCAACTTTTTGATGTATAGCACCGTTGGAACTATGTTCATTCGGTCCATAGATGATGATGATGACATTCAATCATCTTATATATGCGAGCAAATGAAAAGTGCTATTGACTATATCGGAGCTGAGAGGATCGTTCAAGTGATTTATTAAAATTGAGATTAGTAAAAGTGATACCCTTATTATTATACTTTTTTGCATATTTCAATAGGTTGACATCGAAGGATAAAATAAAGCCTTGAAAATACAAAAGATACTTCAAGGAGATGATTTTGTGAGAGAACTCGAGCCGTTATGAAAATCTTTTCGAGCCATTTTGAAAATCTTTTCGAGTCGTTATGACTTATCGATAAAAAATAATAAAATAAATTTACAAACTATTTGATGAAGTTTGGCCTTACGATCTTGTATAACTGTATATAAAATAGATAAAAATAGACATTACTTTGGAAATAAATAGGATGAATTACCCAAAATTATAATTTTTTTTCTTTAATAATTACAAATACATACACAAGGAAAAATAATTCCGAAAAATTACAATTCATCCATCTTTTCTAATCCCTAACTCTATCGTCACCTCCACCCCAACCCTTACCACCACCCCACCTCCACCTGAATCTTTGTTGGAATCTTCATCGGAATCCGACAAGGTTGTCGAAATCTTTGTTGGAATCTGAAATAAAACGTCTAAACAAAATCAAAACAGAACGGCTAAAAAAAATGAAACAGAACACCTTAACAAACAAACAGAGCGCTTCAAGGAAAAAAAACACAAACGTTCTATTTCAAAAATAAGACAGACATTCTATTTCAAAATAACAAAGATGCTCTGTTTCCTGAAAAACACAAAAACATAGACCCTCTGTTTCAAAATAACATAAACACTCTATTTTTGAAAACACAAACACTCTATTTCTGAATAAAAAACAAACAAAACGCCTCAACAAAATGAAACAAAGCATCTTAAGGGAAAAAAACAAAGTGATAGTTAAAAAAATACTTCATAATCCATCACCAAATAACACAACAATCCAAAATTTCACAAAAGAAACCAAATCACTAAAAATCAAAGCAGAGTAAACAAAGAAGCAAAGCAAACAAACCGCATCACTAACAAGTAAATGCAGCAAACACAAACCTATATCAATCAAACTACTACTACAACAACTTTCAACCTTCTAACAATCACATAAACGAATAGTTCAATTGATTGAATGTTTGACACAAAATGAGACAAAATGAACACTACCTTGAAGCACAAATAATCACATCTGATCCGTCTTGCTTGACACTGCTTCTCGAATTTGACCCGAACAAATCATCAACATATGGTTAGATTTTGAATCAAAGATCATTTCAAAGAAAAAATATAGAAATTAAAAACTAGGTAACATGAAATGCGGAGAGACGGAGGTGATCATATGGGGAGACCGAAGAGATCTCCATGGGGAAGGTGATATCGGTCACGATGGCCGACGATGGAGGCGACGGTGTGGGAGTTATGGTGAGCCGGAGAGGGAAGGTGAGGAGGAAGAGAGTGACGCAGGAGGAGGAGGAAGGAGAGAGAGGATAACGGGAATCAATCCTATTGAAATTATATGTTTTGAGAAATATATCTTTGTGTGTATGTTTTTGGGATTAATTTTGAAAAGATATAGTTTTGGGTCATTTTCTAAAATAAATATATGCCGCATAAAATATTTTAATTTATTGATTTTCTTACACAACGAATAAAACATGATTTGAAAATAAAGTCATAAAGAAAAATATTTTGGTATTATTCATGTTTAAGTTTTTTTAAAAAATATTTTAAGTAATTGTTTTTAAAATTTAAAAAGTTCAAATTGTTTTGTTTTTTATTAGATGGTTTGTCATGCTAATGGTTCGACATCATTTGACACGAAGAAAAACATTTGTAATTAGATATATATTAGAGTACTAACTCGTGCATTACATGATAAAATATCATAATATGTAAAAGATCATAATATAAAGAATCATAGAAACAACATTGATTAACTTAAATATAATTATATATGTTATTCAAGAGAATCTGAATTTATTTATTGATCATTTTAAATTGAAATCTTATATCATGTTCCAAATGTAACTTGATGACTTTCATTAACATTTCTATATTTCTAGATGAATTGATCATAATCTTTAAGCTATATATCACTATTTCTATACTATGCTTATAATGTAAAACCCAAAGTGGATTATTAAATAAAAATTGATGATAGGGATCAAAGGATTAATGATCCAATATAAATATCAACTTATAAAATAAACTACAGTTTTCGCATAATATATAGATCATTGTGGTTAGATGATTAATAACTAATATAAGATATAATTATTAATTCTATTTATTTAATAAAATAATTTAATAAAAATATTTTGATTTTATTATAATTGTTGATTATTTTTATCCAATTAATAATTTGTAAATATGTTGTTAGGATCTTTTTTTACTTTTGATCACAAATTTAAGTTTAAAATTTTATTCTTAAGATTTAATCTCGATCGTTCAACTCGTAATTAAAGATCGAAAATAAAATATATAATATTCTTTTAGTTTTAATTAAACGAAATTCCCCGATTGTCCTTTAAAAATTTTAAAACGACATAAATACCCTATCACGTCGTTTGTCATCCAGATGATCATATGAAAGTTGTGTAATTATATATATAATAGATAATAGATTAAATGGATCAAACTTTTTCTTGCAAATATACGAGGGGTTTGAAGAGACTAAAGTGTCTTTAACCAAGATAGTAAAAAATACTCATAAAACGTGATGATTGACATTTTTTTCTCAACAAACCTGCCATAAGATGTGATCATTTACTCATATAAAACGTGATCACTGAAGTTGAAATTATTTGAAAACTCTAATCCTTAAAATTATGAAGCATAAGTTTAAACGGTTTAAAAAGATCCATAAAATGAGATATATTATTCTCACGTGTCATCAATAACTCCCAAATTCAACAAACATATTGTACACGAATGAGTAATAATATCCAAGGATATACTTGATAATAAACGATTCTGTTCATCATGGTTTCAGAATGCTTTTACCTATCGTGGTTAAAGACAATTTACCTCATTTTTTTCGATATATGAGATAAGTTGCAAATTTCGCTTTGTAACGAAACATTTTTTTCATAAAAAAATGATAAGTGCAAGTAGATATTACTATTGTTTGGTTATATATATATGAGATATGTTACGAAGTTCAAGTTGCTTAAACAAATGGTTTGTTTTTTTTTTTTTTTTTTTTTGGATTGCTATTGCTAAGGCAGATTTTAATATTGCCAAGACAATCAGTCGAGACAAAATAAGGGGAGGGTCAAAGTGAAACTACTCAAAATTCCATATTACCACGGGAAACAAAACACAAGGTAGTGCCAATGCATCAGAGGCAAGAATGACGAGCAGAGGAGTGAATGAATAGCGGAAAATCCAAGCCAAAAGATATTCGTAGTTCATTGTTCATTGGTTTTTGCTTTCAGTCAAAAATATCATCAAAGGGAGTTCATCACATAACGGTATTGGTTAAGTGCTTAGAACTAAACAAGAATAACTCTTACGTGTACGACTTAAGCATACAGCTGCCCAAGAAGCATTTGTTAATGCCAGACCTACTCCCTACCATTTCAGAGCCGCACCATCAATTTCGCCAACAAAAAAAAAAAAAAAAAAAAGAAGAGTATGGACGATCACAGCTACACGAGAGAATCATTTAACAACTTACTTAATTCTAAGGACCTTGCTATAGAATGTCGCGACTCAGAACTAGGCTGCTTGATGAATACAAATCTCCACGTGTCAAAACTCAAAGGCACTTTGTATCACAATCACATGATATGACAGAAAATTTTACCTGAAAAATCAGAAGCTTCTCTCCCTGCACACATGCATTCTTCTCCAACATGGCATTTATCCCTGCAAAAAGTGCAGAAGCTAAAATAGCACTTAGAGCACTGGGCAAGGTTCTCTTCACCTTCAATACAAGCAGTTTCACATTTTGAACAATAAGCGACGTCGGACATGGAGTCAAGCGCCTTCTGTAGTATCAGGGACTCCCAACCGTCAAATTCTTCATCTCCCAGCAACCTTTTCAAAATAAAAGGTAAGACCATGCCCCCACATTTTGTTCTTGAGCACAGCATCCTGTTTGATGTCCCTCCCTTTACATGCATTTCAGCATAGGTCTTCATGTATGTCATGCAAAAAGAAGTGTCGACAAGGTTGGCTTACAAACTCTGTACCTGGATTAAGAATCAGATGTAGTAAAGAAATGATCCAGAAATATTGTTGCTTTTATGAGGATAAATCGCTGAATGATTAGAACTGAGAACAGCAATTTGACTAGATGCTAAATAAATAAATAAAAACGCAAAAATGAAAAACAGCTTGAGGAATCCCACCCAGGGTTCATAATTTCAGTCTGGTTGGTAGTTTCACAATTCAGTTAAAGATAAGCGACCGAACCAAGCATGAAAAGAAGCTTTACGTAGAAGCAGACCTGTTTGAGCTGAATTCTCTCCAACTCAGAGAAATGTCTCTCAAAATCAACTTGCTAACAAACAGCTGTAATGAGAAAACTTGAGCTGAGAGCAAAAACCACTTCACT
Organism: Drosera capensis; assembly: GCA_001925005.1. NCBI lineage: Eukaryota > Viridiplantae > Streptophyta > Magnoliopsida > Caryophyllales > Droseraceae > Drosera > Drosera capensis. The sequence goes on from LIEC01011125.1 coordinate 8,301, forward strand.
TAACGATTCGTCATTAATGATTTGGCAACTTTTGGTGAACACAATAGATAGCAAAGAGTACCATAGTGCAATCCCACTAGTCTGCAGATTCAGCACCATCACTATCACCTCCACCACTGCCATACTGCGCCACACCAGCAATCAAAATGTTGACATGCTTTCAAGGATGATATACTGCCTATGTAACATATGGTCCTGAGATATTAAGGTACTACCTATTATGTACCCTCCAATGCTGTAAGTACATAATCCTAGGAATGTTCAATATGATGAAAAGGAGTAAACACACTGCACTGGATAGTGGTAAATCAGAGGAAGCATATAAACTTCCAATAAAAACAAGCCACTAAAATGAGAAGAGATACCTGAAGCACATTCTGGTCTTTTAAAGAAGACTGCTCTCTTTTGTCTAACCATAATCGACAAGACTTGAATCCAGTTCAAGAGTCATGCAAGCAGCAGCTTCAGGGCAAAGAACTTTACCTCTCAGTTTCTCAAATTCTTGTGCTCTCTCAGGCTTTCCTAGTCGGCGATAACCAACAATGAAAATGGTATAGGTGACCTCATCAGGAGTGATTCCATTCCTTAACATTTCATCAAGTAGCCTATCCGCTTCATCCATCCTCTTCACCTTGGAAAATCCATCAATTAAACAATTGTAAGTAAAAACACCAGGAAAATTTCTAGTATTCTTCATGTCATGGAACAACTTCAGCGCCAACTTCATATTCCCAAGTCCACAGAATGCAGCTATCATTGATGTATAACACATCCTATCAACAGTCAGGCCTCCACTTCTCATATCCTTAAAAATCTGATATGCTTTTCTAACTCTGTCTATGCTGGAGAACATGTTGATCAAAATTGTACGCATGACGACATCTTCTGCCACCCCAAGTTTCAGCATTTTTGCGTGCAACATTCGTGCCTTCTTAATGCTACCAGATTTGGCATACCCATCTATGATGCTACTGTATGTGACAACATTAGGAGAAACACTCATCTTGAGCATTAGGGCAAAAAGTTCCCATGCTGTTCTTGGACTCAGTTCCTTGCAGATCCTATCAATGACAATGTTATAGGAAAACAGATTAGGGCGTAAGCCTTTGCTCCACATTTCATACATAATTTCTAAGGCTTTTTCCAGGTGGTCATTCTTGCAGTATCCTTGAAGAATAACATTACATATTGTTCTGCCAGGTTGAAAGCCACTCTCAACCATAACATGAAAGCATTCCAGGGCCTGGTCCAGAAGTCCCACTTTGCAGAAACCATGTATGAGATTGTTGAAGCTGTACACATCAGGCACCAATTCAAGGCAAATCATTTCATGAAATAGTTTGCTGGCATAATCCATATCACTGTGTTTACAGAAGCCCTTAATTAAGACATCATAGAAAGGTTTGTCGATTTCATAGCCAGAAGTTTTCAAGAACCCGAACATCTGTAGTGAAAGATCCAACTGACCTTTCTTACACCATCCACCAATCAGTGAAGTATAACTCTCTAACGTGGGTTTCAGACTGCATCTTTCCATCTCTTTAAGGAAAATGATGCCTTTCTCAATATCATCGTTTTTGCATAACCCGTCAATCAGAATATTATAGCTGTAAATATCTGGCAATACTCCATGCGCCTGCATATTGTAAAAAAGTCTCTCTGCTTCATGGATGTTACCCTGTTGGCAAAACCCTTTCATAAGGGCATTATAGTAATAAGCGGTCAGGGGCTGTTTCTGACTCCTACACAAACGTATAGCACTGTCAACATAACCAGCTTTACAAAGTCCGTCGATATATACACCATATGTTACAACAGTTGGGTTCTTCCCATGACTTTCCATGTCCTCCAAGAGCTCGGTGAGCTTCATTGTATCTAAATCCCTTCTATCCGAAACACTGTCACAGTAAAACTTTGAGACAATAGTATAAGTGTAAACATTTGGGGAAGGCCCCGAAATCTTCATTTCGTCAAACAAAATTTGTACAAGTTTCCCCTCCTTGGCTTCCACCATACACTTCAGCAAGAAATTACACGATAAAATTTCCAATTCCAGGCCTAATTTCCTGGCATAAAAAAATACATCCAATGCACTCCCCAGCATCGAATTTGACGCAAAGACCTTTATCAGCACATTACATACAACCGATGATCCTTCCCCATGCTCCCTCGAATCCAACACAAAAGCTAACATCTCAAACATACCGTGATCCACCTCCCTACAATATCCCATAACACATCTAAACAAACAAAACACTTCCATCCTCATCCCCGCCATCGCAAAACCATGAACAATGATCCTGAAAACATCAACAGCATGACTAACCCCGAACCGCCTCACCACCTCGCAAAACTCAATCTTCCTTGCACCTCTCCAATCCAAAGTCCGAAACACCCTGACCACTTCTCTATACAACACCGCGCTTTCCCTCACGTGCAGTAGACCATCCTCACCAACATATCCAATCCCACAACTCCTCTCACACAGAACATCAGAATCATCATCAACATGGGTGCGGTCCAACGACAAAGCTGAAGCAGCACCAACAGCAGAGTGAAAACACCTCCTCTTGCAAGATTGGACTATACCCAAATGAATTAAATCATTGGAAATCAATTTCAAAGCACTTATTCGTCTGATTGAGGAGGTTATCATTCATCCCGGTTGCTGCAAGTTACCAAATTTCAATGAGTTTGTGAATAAAAGAGCGCAAAGGTTGAGTCTATATGGCGGAAATTGATTGAGAATGGGATTATGTTCACGGGTTGATGAGGGGAGAGGGAATCGAAGGAGAATCATGTGGTTTGGAGGAGAAGCAGGGCTTTGGATTTAGTTGAAGAGGAAGAACAGCCAAGGGTTCGCCTCCGTTTTCCTTCTTTTTTTTTCCTTACACTTCCTTTAATTTTTTTCTTTTTAAATTCCTATTCTCTTGATGGAGTCTCATATCACTATTATCTATTGGCATACCACACTTATGTTTCGAATCAATTTTTTATATAAATAATAAATTTGATATAATTTAATTAATGTTTTGTGATTTTTTTTATGACGTTGAAGAGCTCCTTTTCGCCCCCCGTCTATCCAAAATAACCTCTTTCATTTTTATTTTATTTTTTCTTATTCATAATCATTAAACTTAAATAATTTTTATTAAATAAATAGATTGTAAAAAAGAAATACATATTTATGATATACGAAATAAAATCTACAAAATAAGCCTAATATTGAATAGAAAAAAATAAATTTTAAAAAAGTCATATTTTAATGAGATCAAATACTATACCAATATAAAATAAAAACATCATTTTTATTATAACCGGTGAAACAATACATAAATAAAATTGATCTCTTTTTTCGTAAACATTTTAAACTAACTAATGTTCATTACTTCATTTTACAATTGTAGACGCACTACATAACTATGAGCACATCCTTTATCTTTATCGGATACGTGTCGTCACCACCAATCCGGGATTTGAGGTATAGGATAATGAGGATGTAAGAAGACTTGTACGAATTGATTACCAACATGTCCAATAGCCATTTCTCGACATTCATGGGTTAGGATCGGAGGAGACCTCAATTACAGTTGAGTAAAACAACTTGTAGCATATGCGACAAAAATATGCAAGACAATATTGTACCTCGACACGATGATAACTCCCAAAATCCTACAATCCATCCAATTTGTTTGACCCATCATAATAAAGTGAGTAAAGTAAAGTATCTCCATCACCCTACCGTGGATATAAGACATCATACAACCTTTTGTTTGTGATGATCTCTTCAAGCTTGAAAATCAACAATGTTAGAAATAAAATGTTGAATGGCCTCTAAAAAATGCAAGATACAAGAAGGTGGAGTATATTTCAATTAAGTGGCTGACGTCGGTAAACCTTTCTGACCCTTCTCTCTTCCTTGTGATGTTCTCACACTATTAGTAGGTGTCTCTAATGTCAAAGGTATACGATGAGCACTCTGTTCATCCCTACCTTTAGGTCATCCTTTGTGTATTGTGTTATAGGAGAGAACTCGAACAGTGCTTTGAGATGGATATGTCATGTCAAACAATCTATTTATAACATTGTCTCGCATTTTGGGATTTAGGCTCTGTAGTATCTCAGCAACTTGAGATGTTCTATATGTAATGCATCATCACCATTGGATCTTTGAGCATGTATAGAGAGTGGTTGACAATGCACATGGATACTTGGATAGTGGAATAGGAATAAAATTATGGTGATATTGTACTAGATCATGCTTACATGATAATCCAAACGTTGTTTTGAGTGAAAAGTCACATAAACCGGACAAATAAGGAGAAGCTTCAAAAACACTCTTAACTGATTACTGATTTTCAACTATGTGAATAATAATACCCGGCATCGTATCTGATCATAAATTGAGTTATGCAATTACGAATGGCGAGGAATATTGAGAGATTTCTCAAAGGATGCTTAAAAGATTTCGAACCGCAACCTTAACATGTTGTGTATTTTCATGAAAGAAGTCTGCAATGATGACATGGCATCTCCCAAGTATCTCTTTAGCCTTGCATAAGATGACTCCGCCTTATTGAGAAAAAAAATAAAAATTAAAAGATCAAATGAATCATTTTATGAAATAAAATTAAAATGAAAATAAACCAATTGGAAAAAAAATATTATCTTTGACTAGAATTACAACCCATATTTATATAAATGTTTATCCGAGCAGAAATAAATGGCTCCCTATATGGCATGATCTATGTATCTCGAAGGTAGATGATTACGACTAGATACTGATTATGATTTTCGCATAAGTCATCTCATCTTGTTTGAAATTATGAGTCTGACGATGAATTGATAAGAATTTGTCATGATCCTGAAAACTCCTTCCATTATCAACATAGGATAGGGCCGTATTTCTTTCGTATATTAATTTATGTGCCATATGCAAAGCATATTGTGTCATAGAAAGCAATCCTTTATTTTCATTAGAGGCGAATCTCGATCAGTAACTATTGAATCAAATCGTAAGAAATTGATGATAAGAAAAACAATCTCATCTAAACAGCAACGTCGTGACTCAAGGAGAGAATGGTAAACGACAACAAGACGGTAGAGTAGATGGTCAGCGTCAGTAAAGTGCAGTCATGATGAGTCTTATTTCTAAGAGTTAGGTAAGACAGTAAGGTAAACAATGAGGAGTGTTCTGTTAAAGAAGACTGAAGCAGCAGAGCTCAGTACACGACAAAGGCAGATACATCACAGTGATAGTTTTCACAGGCTGTTTTATTTTCAGGTCATTTTCAAGAGCGTTGGAAGTTGGCATCGGACTCTTTCCAATCTAAATCAACGACTGAGATTATTTAAAAGGATAAAAGAGACAACGGGTAGTCGAAAGAGTGTTGTTTATAAATAGAGGATGTGTAGCAAGGTTGCAACCGGTTTTGATTTTTCAAAAAGAGAACAAGTTGACACTGCTGAAGAAAAACTCTCTAGCTGTACAAGTGATGCATCCAAAGATAACATCGAGACTCACAACTATACGAAGGGTGCACAAAGAATAAAGGCTAACTGATATGTGTAATCAGGAGAGTTTTAGTAAGCTGTCCAAGAGAGGTGTTTAGTAGAAGACATCACCTCTGTGTGTGTACTCTGTAAGTTGGTTAAGGGTCCATAAAAAACCCAACACATAGTGGAATACCTCTTACTTTATCATACTGATCACCAGGGGAAGATTGAACGTATGCTTTATAGTTTTATTTGAACTCTATCGTTAGAACCACTATAAACCTGGTGTCGTTATTTTTGTTGCATATTTACTTTTCTTATAACCTAGTCAAATCTAATTGAAATTGAAAACGATTGTTGTAAAAAAAAAAAAAAGATGAAAAAGCAGCCATAATACGCTAAGACTCAAAATTCAGGAGACAGCAAAGCTAAGCTGAACTATCAATAGAGTTATTCTTGGACTCTGTTGATACAACCGTTTATTCGAAATAGACCTATTCAACACCCCTCTCCCCTAGGTTTATTTTCTCCTTTAGGATTAACAATTGTTATTAGAATTTGTCTCTTTAGGCTTTACAACTTTGATGAGAACAAGATCACTCTTTTACTTGATTATTTATGGTAAAGAAGTTACTAAGTAGCTTGTGAGATTGTCTCAGCTTGGCACACATGTCAATCCTCCCTTGTGTATTGTTGATAAATTCAGTCACTAGGAAAAGAGGATAAGAATGCACATGGATGCTATTGAAGAAGAATCTTCAGAACCATTATCCAGAGACCCCAAGTCATGGCCTTCATTCCCCTGGCAGCAGCCCCAAGTGATGACAGAAAATTATTACCAAAGGATGAGAATAATTACACTGAAAAAACTGGGAACTTGTCTCCTTCGACAACAAGGCCATGAACATACTCTATCAATCTCTTGAGTCAAAACTGTTTGAGATAGTCATGCACTGTAAGAAAACACAAGAAGTGTGGAATGCTCTAATGTTCAGGATGAAGGGAACATCTGAAACAAGAGAAAATAGGGAGAATGTGCTGATTCAACAATATGAAAGAATCCAGATGAGAGAAGATGAAAATCTCATAGATTTCTATGAGCGTTTCAATGTATTGATCAACGAATTCAATGACCTGAATCATCCCATTGAATAGAAGACTCTGAATCATGAAATTCATGAGGTGCCTTACCTCTGAATGAGATGCTAAAACAACAACAATCAGGCAGTCAAGAAATTTGAGTACCATCACTTTGCGGAGTCCTATACACCTACCAGCTGGAAATCCTTCAAAGAAAAAATGTAGTTGAAAAGAAAAAAAATCTTGCACTGAAAATTACAGAACCTAGAAAGAAGGAAACTATAGCAGAGTCCAGCACCACTGAATCCAATAGAGTCAGGTAACTGCAACCCATACCGTATAATCAGAAGTTCTATCCTTTATCAGGGGTTCTATCCATCGACTAATGAATCCTTGATGATTACCAAACATTGCAAGGTTCCTTTCAGTTCCCCCGTAGTGACGACGCTGTCGGCAAGTTAGACTAACATCCATAGTGTTCAGCAGCAGTGATACGAGTTCTGATGTATCTGGCGAGCTCGGTGAATCTTTGGTGGATCTTGGAGCTGCTAACAGGAATTCCGCAAGATCATACTCGACAACATTTGGCTACCGTGAACCTCTGGCGTGAGTCCATCTGAAGATACACATCTCTTATTCACAATGATCTGACCCGTTGGTTTCCGATTCCCCCCAGAATCCAGCCGCCTCAATAACCATGCTGATCTCCCTCATTAGCAGAGGCGATATAGAAAAGGCTAGTTAACTAGATGAGGTCGATGTTTCTGATCCCTATTTTCTTGATCTACGCATGAGTTCATGCTTTCTTGAATACGGAACTGATTGGTTCTCATTCTACGGTTGTGTTTGTCTTCTTGTCTTCTTGATGCTGTTATGATGTTGAGAATCAGACATAGTGCTTAGATGTATGAAAAGCAGTCTGTGTTCATATACTCGTGCTTTTGAAGTTATAGTAGCTAAGTTACTGAACTTTGTTAGTCAGTTTGTTATGCTTGGTAATTTCTAGTATCACTTGCATAAGTATCGCTTTCATATGTATGAAAACCAGTTTAATGTGTGACTATCAGAATTATATATCCTCTTATTGGATTTAGGCTAATTCAGTAGCAACCTTAAGTTTTTGTGTCACATTTAGGTGAACAAAATTGGACTAATTCAAAAGTAGGTGAATGCTTAATAATTTACACCTTAGGTGAATAATTTAAGTTTGTAATTAAGGAAACTAAAACTATCTCACACCTAGGTGAATATGAAAACATATACCCCTTGTAGTATAATCTGTATACAACATTAAAGGGAAAAGGCTTGCTTTGTGTATGATGAGATTTTCTTGAATGGTTTGCCTGTCATATATTATTCGATGTATTGGTTTTGATATTGCATAATGCTGCCAACATAGTTTCATGCTTAGATGAACATAAAATGTTGTTAATTTCATGTTTAGGTGAATGAAAAATCATATAATCCACATGTTAGATGGCCTTTAAAATGTAAGTGAACTTATAGAGCCTCACTTGGATACAAACCATGAAAAAATGCAATAGCGAAGAAGTTAATTCATAATATTCTAAATAACCTTACTAGAAGGTATAATTGTACTCTTGAACTACGTGATGACTTGATTTTGGAGTTTGCCAAATACGTAGGCAACCGTGTAGCGGTTCGATCACACACACATATATAGATAAAAGTATTTAAGTGGCTACTCGCAAAATTCCTTGTGTGTGGATTTAAGAATCAATGGATGAGATTAAAAATCAATTTTTCTCCCTTCAATTAATGCAAAAGTGAGGTTTTAATTTCAACTATTGATTTGAAGATCCAATGATCTAGCCACACATATGGGTAGGCATACAAACACTTTACCCTACATATATATTATAACGCTATGATTTTCTTGACTTTTTTTTATAGGAATCCATGTGGTATTACTATCGTTGGGCCCAATGCCTTAACTAGGCAAAAACCAAACTGTTTCGCTTAGTCATAAGAATTAAGGTAAGTTCACTTATACATCATTAGTTTTGGAAACTTTTAATGCACTGAATCTTAACTTAGAATATCACCTTCGTAGCGAAATTTAATCAGAATACCTTTCACATATAAATCACATCTAGCATCAAATCTCAGGTCACACTTCTCCTAGATCTTTTGTTCCATCACTAATATACCAATGATTCATCATAGTCATATAATCACATTTGACATCACGTAATAAACGCTCGAAACCACACATCAATCGACACTTCATACATCATCAATGCCATTTACTACCGTCATATCCTTTATGGTATGATCGTCAAAACCATAATATCAAACAAACTAAGACATTGATACTGTGACACGACAAGTCCCCATTCCAAATCTCACGTATTACTGCACTCAGTAGTTCACTCAACACTTTGTTATATTTATAATAATATCAATCGCACAGAGACAATAGCCAATAAATACCCGCAATGTTATAATTGTGCCCTTGGTGAGAGACTTATTCAATTTCATAAATAAGCTCTCTTCAGCTTTAGTAAAAAGGATATCCATGAAAGAAGATCAGCCAAACCAAAGCCCAGGGTCTTCTGCAGTGAGATACCCTCATACCAAAATGACATCACAGGGTCGATGAAAGAATATCATCACTAAGTCAGGGAATAACACAACGACAGACACAACTCTTTTTATGTTTTATATCACGGAGTTATCTCAGGAATTTATGAATTTACACTCTCTTACAAATTCATCCTCATTATATCAGCAAACAACACACAAGTCATAACACACATCATGCAATAACACTCTACAGCACTCAGTATTTTAGCACACAGCACACAGCAGTTGTAGTGAGTATTTTACGTCAGGCATATTTAGTGAGTACGTCCAAAGATTCCAATACATATTATTGTACTCACGGTATAATAATATATATCGTTACACATAATAAATCAAAATGTTATCTTTTACAACAAAATTTCTCAAGCACATGTTCAGCCTCGTCCTTAAGTGACAACGAACAGCATTTCCGAGTCTTATAATATAATAGGATCCTATGCGTATTAAGACACACCCTTGTGAATGATTGTTCACGTTAAGAAGTTAAGCATAGTTGTTCGTAGTTCCTGGAAAACGTCATATTAATATTATGTGGTAATTCCGAATTTTGAGAAAAGTTTTAATATTTATTTTGATAGTCCATGATGGTGGTTTTATATATTTATCATCATTAAAGTTGTTTGTGAACATTTGGAAATATTTTAGGGTAAAAATGATTCATTCCCGGATTCAATGCAACATGATACTTCAACACGTTTAAATCTACAACTTCTCATATACAACTCCAAAAATTATTTCGTAAAATTATTCATTTAGTAGACTTCCTAATATTTTGATAAAATTAAAGTTTCTATCATGAAACTTTATAAACAATAATATTTATTTGTTCAATTTCATATTTTTTGCTAGATCACACAGTTTGACTTATCTTCATTAATCAACTCATATAACTCCTTATATACAACTCCAAATCTGAAATGTTCTGGAAATTAGATTTCAAGACCTTTCCATTGATATAAGACTCTTTTTCTAACTCTTACTGAGTGATTCTGGACCAAGTCACAAAGTCATCTGTGAAAGGGGTATGTTATAATCATTAGCTATCAAGACCATGACACCTTTCTTTCGCACAATCCAATAGCCTTTGACAGTGTCATGACCATAAGAGGGGTCCAACGACACTCCTAACCATTTTTTTTATGCAAAATACCCGCAAAAACAACCCTCAAGTTGCACTAGATTTCAAATAACTCTTTATTGATATCACATAAGCTTCACCCTACTAGTTACAAATGAGTAGGATCAATGTTACAATTTTTAGATAAAACACTAGTGGAAAAAATCCATAAAGCATAAGAAGGTACAAAGTTTCCGACATCGCAAAGAAGAAAGCCATAATACAAGCCAATACAACCACTGGAGAGAATATAGAGGTACCACGAACAGTACCCACTACAGGATCTTCTTGGTAATCGAAAGCATTGTGAGTTGTGGTGGTGATGAAACTCTAAATCTGTGAAGAGTTCGTTGGGGTTTCACCTCCTATTTATAGTAATTAGTATCTAGGAAAGGGTTTAAACAAGATCCGATGAAATCTAGATTTTAAATTGTGCATGATTCATTTATCACACGTGGTTGACTTTGTTTAACAAAGACAAAGAAGATCTGAATTCGATAATCCAATCTTTAGGCGTGATCTAAGATCCCGTTATCTCCTCACTGATTTGATCATTTATTGACCCTTTTGTTAAGCTCAAAAACAATTTTGTTGCTTCGAGATAACCATCATAATTCAACTCCTAATATTTAGCATGAAGCAAAGGAAATAAGTTTGATGATGGTACCAAATATAAGAATCCTAGTTTACCAATCTAAGAAGTAAGCATATGCTTATGCTTCTGTATAACAACTTTAACTACTTACACAAATGACTTGTTGTAACCTTTGCCATGAAGATAGATTTTCTTTCTCTACGATTCTCAATTCCTATTTTAGAATACCAACTTCACATTTTATTTTTTATTTTTTTAGGAATGCGACGTACTACGCGTCTACAAACGGCATCCCGAAGAGAAATCTAACCAAAGTCTTTAGGTTTTGACGATAATAAATATAAAAGATGATCGTCGCATGCTTTCATTGTTTAATGCTATGCCAAGAGCGATCACCAGTTTCAACATAAGTATCATAGATTACTTCCATTTTATCAATCCTTTGTGATAGTAATGTGTAATCCCTCCAATTTGTATAGAAATTGATGAAACAAAACTGAGATGTATTAGCCGTAATATAGTTAGAATGCTTATGCTAGAAAACAAGTAGATAGTTGTAGTCTGTGATGGATGCTAAGGAGGAGGCGGCTATAAATGATGGACATTATGTGAGCCACCAAATGCAGACTACTACAGAGATTTTTGGATAAGTAGATAAGACATCAATGGGCAACAAAAAACCTATAAATGCTTCAGGATCTGGGATGATCTTGCAGACGAGGACCAACATAGCAAAGTATAATGGGCATCAGATCAGAGTGTAAACTAAGGTTACAATAGGGACTTGATGAAGACTAGGGTTACAGGGTACAGACTAGGTCTTAAAATACTTGATGCAGACTGGAGGTTGCAGCAGACTAGAGTGCAGCAGAGATGGTTACTAGGGTGGGGCCAAAGGTGTGAAGTCAGTCAAACGAAGATTTAAGGTACAGAAAGCAACAATACACGATTCTGAAGTAGGTGGATTGTCAACATCAGTTGGGAGACACGCATGACAAAGATGTCACATCAGAAACAGTACCGTGTTTGTTGGGTTCATTCCCTAAGCTTATAAAAGGGAATCGTTGAGACTCATTGAAGTAAGGCTGTTGAATGAGATTGAAAGGCAAACGTACAAAGTAATCATAAATTCAAAGATTACTCAAGAGAGCTAACTCATGAAGAATACAGTGAAAGGAGTGTCACTAGTCTGCAGAACAACACAACTTGCAGTAGTCCAGTAGATTGAATCTGTGCAAAGGATCTGAGTCCTTTATCTTTTGTACAAGTTAGATAGCTTGTAAAAAAAAGTTTCTTGTAAGGTACAAACAAGAAGATTGTGATACTCACCTCTTGGCTTGACTACACTAGTCACTAAGGGAAGACCAGACTAAGCTCTCGATTATTATTTGATAATGAGTGTCTGAACCAGTATAAACATTGTGTCATTTACTTGCTTTTATTTCTTAATATTTAGAACTGTTAGAAACATATCATCATAGTCAAACAGAGTTAAACTCAAAAAGTTTGAAGTCTCTAATGCAGACCACCAAGCATCATCTGCAGACTGCCTAAGTGGTCTGCAAAGAACTAGTATTCTATATCAAAAGTTTAAATAATTTTTGAATCAACCTATTCAGCCCCCCTCCCTCTCTAGGTTAAATCTTGGACCTTACAATTGGTATCAGAGTCTGATTTTTCAGACTTAATAGTTTTGGAAAGAAAAGGTCATTATCTTATTTGCAAAGAAGTCACTAACAGTTTGTTTCTGTAAAGAAAAATGGCTCCAATAAAGCCTACAACGTGTTCGTTTGACAAATTCAACCACTGAAAGCTGAGGATGCTTGCACATCTTGATTCAATAGATGAGAAAATACAAGATATCATCACTAACGTAATCTTGAAAATTTACTCTGGCAGATGACTCTTATTATAATTTGAAACTATGTTATGTATTGTTTTGGTTATATTTTGAGATGTTCACGACTGGAATGGTGAAATGAAGGCAATAGCTACTAGTTAAGGTGCCATGTCGTGCCTTTCAACAACTGTCATTCTTGACATTGTAAATCTATTAGCTAACGATCAATAGAATATTTTCTTTCTTAAACTAGCTTTGTTTACCTTTCTTGGAACTGTTGTTCTACTTTTCTTGAATTAGCACTACTCTTTGCAATTTTTTAGGCCCTCTTGAAAAGTAAAGGCGTTGCATATTTATTAGCAAATAAAGCAGGCTTGAAAACTGTAGAACCCTAAAAAGAATTTTTATAAGCAGTCTCAATGAGATTTGATGAAAATTTGACCATCTTTTATGAAAGGTTCGATATTCACAACAACAATCTCAAAACCTTAGTAAAGACGTTCGAAAACGAGGAAGTCAATCTAAAATTTGTGAGATCTCTTGGTGAAATCTAGAGAACAAAGTCCACACCACCTATTAGGGAATCGAGAGATCTTACAAAGATGTCTTTGGCTCAACTGTATGATATATTGCATGCATATAATCTCGAAGTTGAGGAGAAGAAATAAATAGACGATGCCAGAAAGAAGACCTTAGGTTTCAAAGCTCAAGAAAAAATCCTGAAGTCCATGGCAGAGGAGGAAACCACTGATATCTCGTCTGCAAGAGAACAAGGACTGTCTCAAGAGCTAGCATTGATGATAAAGAAGTTCAAGAAGCTATTCAAGAAGAGGAATTTCAAGAAAAACTTTCTCTCAAAGATAAAAGAAGCAGAAAATGAAGTCTACTACAACTACAGCAAACCAAGGCACTTTGCTACACAATGCAGACGACCAACACAAGACTTGTCTGCACCAAAATTCAAAAAGGACCACAGCAAGGCAATTCTGGAAGAAAGGAAAGAGGCAAAGTCTATGCTGCAAAGACATGGAGCGAAACATACTCTAATGATGAAGACACAATCTCAAACGCTCAGTTATGTCTCACGGCTAAGGATGATGAAAAACAACAGGTATTTGATCTTTCTAATTCAGATTCCACCATAGAGGAATTGAAGGAAGCACTTCAAGAAACCTCTGAGAATTTTATTTCCCTTTTAAAGAAAAATAAAGAAAATCTTGAGTAATGCAATTTAACATATGAGGACAGTAACATTAGTCTAATCAATGCTCAAGATGATTTAAAAGAAGCAAATGAAAAAGTAAAACCTTCTCAATACAGTAGTAGAAACACTTACATTGAGAAATTCTGAGTTTCAGAAGCAGGTAGATGGTTAGAATGGAAAGACTTTGTGTCTGCAAAAATTGCTCAACACACGTCAATCCTCCCATGATAAAACTGGATTAGGATATAATGACTGGTTGAATAATAAAGCAAATGAAAAGGACATTATTAAGAAAATAAAGCAGGCTACTATAAGAACTCTGCAGAAGAGAAATATATCTACTGTAGCAGATATGCAAAAGAGCAAAAGCTCTACTGCACAAGTTATGCAGAAGAACAAAAATTCTACTGCAGAGACAATACAGAAAAGTAAGATCTCTACTGCTCAAACTCAGAAGAGCTGGAGCAGACTATCAACACAAACTGAAGAATACCATAAGATAAAGAAGACCAAGAATCTTAGAAAAAGATTTGATGAAAGGCCTCTGAAGCTCAGCATGCACCTAACTATTGAGTGTGGAATAACTTCTCCAGAACAAAATGGAGAAAGTCACACTTAAGGCACACCTTCTCATGTCAAAAGCAGCAAACAAAATTGAGCAGACCATTAAACACCATAAGACCAAAGGTCTACTGCTATACCTGTGACAAGCTTGGTTGCAAGTCCTTTCAATGTTGGAATTGTCACAAGAAAATAATTCAAGTGTGGATTCCAAAAACTAACATATGAGGACCCATATGAGTGGGTACCATGTACAAGTTCTCTATGTTTTGATGCAGGAAAAGCTAAGACGAATATGATATCCTGACAGTGGATGCTCAGGACACATAACAGGAAATAAATCAACCCTTGAGGACTATAAAAAGGAACAAGGACCTCTTGTCATCTTTGGAGGAGGAAAAGCAGGTACAACTAAAGGTTATGGAACTCTTGGTACAGGTTCCTTAATCTTTAGAAATGTAGCTTATGTTAAAGGATTAGAACATAACCCGTTTTCCATTAGTCAACTGTGTGACAAAAATTATGATGTATCATTTACTCATAATTCATGTCAAGTCAAAGATAAAATCACACAAGAAGTCAAATTGCTAGGTATAAGAAAGGGAAACATATATGCAATAGACTTTGACTCATCACAATCAAAACAAATAACATGTTTCTACACAAAAGAAACTGAGGACACAAACTAGGTATGGCACAAAAGGTTAGCTCATCTTAACTTCAAAACTATAGCCAGATTATCCTCAGAAAATCTAGTAAGAGGATTTCCACAAGTAAAAAGTTTAAAAAGGAGAAACTTTGCAGACCATGTTAAGAAGAAAAACAGACTAGAACAAGCTTTAAACCTCTAAATTCTTCAGGATCAACTAGAATTCTGGAATTATTACATGTGGATCTCTTTGGTCCAGTTGAGATAAAAAGCCTAAACAGGAAGAAGTAGACTCTGGTTATCGTAGATGATTACTCAAGATATACATGGGTAATGTTTTTACATAAAAAGAGCGAAACTTGTAGTCTCTTGACTAGATTTCTTAGACAAATTCAAAATGAAATAAGCATGGAAATAATCATAATTAAAGTGATCATGGTACTAAATTTGATCAAACAGGAGTAGATGCACAACTTCTCAACATCTAGAACACCTCAACAAAATGGTATTGTTGAAAGGAAAAAATAGAATACTCATAGAAGCAATTAGGATAATGCTTGCTGATGCAAATTTACCTAAAAGCTTCTGGGAAAAACTAGTAAATAAAGCTTGCTACACTCAAAATAGATGCACAATTCACAAACTATATAAAAAGACTCCCTATGAATTATGGATAAAGACACTAAGTATCAAATACTTTAATGCTTTTGGATGCAAATGTTATATTCACAACAATGACAACATCTACCTAGGGAAATTTGATCCTAAGACAACTCAGGGAACTTTCTTATGGTATTCCACAAACAATAAGACCATTAGAGTGTACAATAAAAGAATACAAATGGTTGAAGAGTCAGTACACGTATCATTTGATGAATCAGAAACATTAATACGAGATGGTAATGTTTTTTATGAGGAATATGCATGTAATAAACAGGCTGCAGAAGAGGTCATTGAAATAGAAGACAAGGAAGAGTCGTCTGCACAAAATGAAAATGTAACAGAGACAGAAGAATAAACTCAACAACAACTGGAAACCAATGAACAAGATAAGAGAAAATGGATCAAGACACACACACAGGATGACATCATTGGAGATAAGGATGCACCTGTGCAAGCTAGAAAGGGTAGCAAATAGAGAATGCTTGTCGGTTTGTTTTATATCAGAAATAGAACCTAAGATAATAAGTGATGCAAGAAGAACTAAATGAGTTCCAGAGAAATGAGGTATGGTATCTAAATATCCAGTTGTAGGCTACAAATGGATATTTATAAACAAAACTGATGAAAATGGAATATTCATCACAAACAAAGCTAGGTTAGTTGCTAAGGGATACTCACAAGAAGAAGGAATTGACTTTGATGAAACCTTTGCCCCTGTAGCAAGATTTGAAGCCATAAGAATATTCCTTGCCTATGTTGCATATCAAGGATTTAAAATCTATCAAATGGATGTAAAAAGTGCTTTTCTAAATGGAAAGCTGCAAGAGGAAGTTTATGTTGAACAACCTCTTGGTTTTGAAGACTCTGAATATCCAAAATATATATAGGTTAGACAAGGCATTATATGGATTAAAACAAGCACCTAGGGAATGGTATAAAACCCTCTCAACATTTCTATGTGAAAATAAATTTGAAAGAGGTAAGGTAGATACCACTCTGTTCCTTAAGAAGTATAAGGAATACATATTGTTAATTGTTAGTACAAATCTATGTTGATGACATTATATTTGGTTGCACTAACAATAAACTTTGTGAACATTTTACAAAATTAATGAAATCTAAATTTCAAATGAGTTTAATGGGGGAATTAAATTACTTCCTACGACTTCAAGTACAACAATTAGAATATGGAATCTTTCTTAACCAATCTAAGTACCTGAAGAAAACAATTAAAAAGTATGATTTAGAAAATGCTAGTCATAAAATAACCCCATAGCACATCAATTAAAATAGATAAAGATGAACATGGAAAAAAGATAAATCAAACCATGTATACATGAGTAACACAGTCATTGTTATATCTTACAGCAAGCAGATCAGACATTCAATACTGAGTTTGTCTCTGTGCAAGATATCAATCTGATCCCAAGGAATCCCACTACACTAATAGGTTTTCAGATGTAGATTTCGCAGGTTATAGAGTTGACAGAAAAAACACAAGTGGATCATGACAATTCAATGGTGCAAGACTGATCTCTTGGTTCAATAAGAAGCAGACAATCATGTCAATCTCTACTTCAGAAGCAAAATAAATAGTTGCAGCAAGCTGTGCTACACAAATACTATGGATGAGATCACAGCTTGCAGACTACGGTATGATATTCTCTGAAACCTCAATATTCAGTGACAACACGTCTGCAATGACTATTTAAGAAAATCCAGTTATTCATTCAAGAACCAAGCATATTGATGTCAGATATCACTTTATGAGAGATCATGTGCAAAAAGGTCACATTAAATTGAAATATATTCCAACAGAAAAATAAATTGCAGACATTTTTACAAGACTTCTAGATGAGAGTAAGTTTATTCAATTTCTAGGAGAATTGGGTATACTTGATTTGAAACAATGAAACTGGCCAAAATGCTTTATTGCTCTACTACATATGAAGAATGCAAAGTGTCATTATTTTATACAGACCAGCATTATTGCTATACCGTTTGTTGCACATATGGAAGTAGACTAGAAGAAATATTGTTCTACTGTATTTATTTTTATAAAGAATATTAACCTTATAAAACAGTTTTCCTTAAATCATGCAACGGTAAAAAATAATTGACTGATACTACGTAACGGCTAAAAACTTCTACCAAAGGAAATATTTCTGGAGACTACAAAAGGAGAAATTTTTCTAAATAAAAATCATTTTGATAGGATTGTGCAATCCCTCCATTTGTATTGAAATTGATGTAACAAAACTTAGATGTATTAGTTATAATACAGTTAGTATGTTTAGGCTAGAAGTCAAGTAGGAAGTTGCAGTCTAGGTCAGATGCCAGTGAGCAGACGATTGCAAATGAATGAAGATCGTGTAAGCCACCAAAGGACTTTGGATGAATAGCTAGTGCATTGATAAGCAACAAAAGAACTCAAAGGCTTAAGGATAAAGAATTGAGCTTGTAGACAAGGACCAACATGGCAAGGCATGAATTGAGTCAGATCTGAGTACAGACAAGGGGTGCAACAGATACTAGGTGTAGACTAGGGTTACAGTATAGGATGCATACTAGGGTTATAACAAAGACTGGGTGCAGACTAGAAGTCGCAGCAGACTTGATTGCAGCAGAGGTGATTGAGAGGATGGGGTCAGAGGTTTGAAGTCGGTCAAGCGAGGATTTGAGTTAAAGTAGCAACGGCACTGTTTCTAGGGATAGTAGACTACGAGCATCAGAAACGAGATGGTGGGGGACATGAGTGGGCAGCCAATAACAGTGCATTGTCTATAAAGGTTAGTTCCTTGAGCCTTTAAAAGGGAATCGGTGAGGCTTATTGAGGAGAGCTGTTGAACGTGGATTGAAAAAACAAAGAGTGTGAAGCAATCTAGCAATTCATAGATTTCTCAAGAAAGCTAAGTCGTGAAGATACAGTCAAAAGTGTCACTAGTTTACAGAAAAACAAAATCTTACAGCAGAGTCCAAAGCTTGGAGTTTTGCAAAGAATCTAGCTTCTTTGTCTTTCATACAAGTTAGATAACTGGTAAAAGAAAATTCTCTTGTAAGCTAAAACAAGAAGATAGTGATACTCACCTCTTGGCTTGACTATACTGGTCACCAAGGGAAGACTGGACTAAGTTCTCGATCATCATTTGATATCGAGTGTCTGAACAAGTATAAATACTATGTCTATCTATTGATTTTCATTACATTGACATTTAGAACTGTTTCTAATAGATCATCACAGTAAAAAAGGGATAAACTCAAAGAGTTTCTAATTTCTAGTGTAGACTACCAATTGTTATCTGTAGACTACCCTGCAGTCTGCATAGAGCAATAGTCTGTACAAAACAAGTATTCCGCAGAAAAAGATCATTAAAATATTATACAACCTATTCACCCCCCCCCCCCCCCTCTAGGTTGAAACTCAAACCTTACAATTGGTATCAGAGCCTGACTTTCCAAATTTAACGGTTATTGGAAAGAAAAGGTCACATAAGTTCAACCACTGGAAGTTGAGAATTCTTGCACATCTCAACTCCATTGATGAGAGGATGCAAGACATTGTCCTGGATGGACCAAATGTTATAGTGATGCCAGATCCAAAGGACTCAACAAGAGAAGTACAACTGTCAAAATCCCTTTGGACCAGAGAAGACTGGGATCTAGAGATGGTTGGGAGAAAAACTCTAAACCAAATATTCAAATCCCTAGATGACAACATGTTTGAAATTGTTGTTCATACCAAGACAGCAAATGAAGCATGTGAGGCTTTAATGCTAAGAAACGAAGGAACTAATGAGATCAGAGAGAATAAGAAGGATGTATTGATACAACAATACGAGCTGGTCTCAATGAGGCCTGATGAAGATCTGACAACCTTCTTTGAAAGATTCAACATTCTCATCAACAATCTCAAAACCTTGGGGAAAACTTTCGAAAATAAGGAAGTCAATCTTAAGTTTGTGAGATCTCTTGGTGAAATCTGGAACTCCTATAAGAGAATCCAGTGATCTAACAAAGATATCCCTGGCTAGTCTTTATGGTGTGTTGCATACTTACAATCTTCAACTTGAGCAGAAGAAGCAGATTGATAATGCAAGGAAGAAGATCTTGGCTTTCAAAGCTCAAGAGAGAGTTTTGAAATCCATGGCAGAAGAGGAGAACAGTGACACCTCGTCTGCAAGTGAAGAAGATCTATTAGAAGAACCGGCATTGATGGGGAAGAAATTCAAGAAGCTATTCAAAAAGAGGACCTTCAAAAAGAACTTTCCCTCAAAAAACAAATATGCAGACAAGGAAGTCTGTTACAACTGTGGCAAACTAGGACACTTTGCTGCTCAATGCAGACGACCAACCCAAGACTCGCCTGTACCAAAATTCAAAAAGGATCACAACAAGGTCACCCCTGGGAAGAAGGAAAGAGGCACGACATATGCAGCAAAGACATGGAGCGACACAGACTCTGATGATGAAGATATCATGTCAAATGCTCAGCTATGCCTCATGGTAAAAGAAGAAGAACAAAAGGAGGTATTTAATCTCTCTAACTCAAAAGCTACTACAGAGGAATTAAAGGAAGCACTTCAAGAAACCTCTGAAAGCTTTATTTCTCTTCTAAAAAAAATAAGAAAAATCTTAAGCAAATTGCAACTCTCAAAGAGAAATGCAATTTAAATTAAGAGACTAACAATAGTCTAATCAATGCTCAAGATAATGTGAAGGAAGCAAAAGAAATAGTGAAGCTCCTCAATGCAGTAGTGGAAACACGCACTATGAGAAACATTGAGCTTCAAAAGCAGGTAGATGCCTGGAATGGCAAGACCTTAAATCTGAAAAAACTGATAAACACATGTCAATCTTCCCATGATAAAACTGGAATAGGATATAATGATTGGTTAAATAACAATAAGGATAAAAAGGTCATTATCAAGAAAGATGATCAGACCACTACAAAAGTCTTGCAGAAAAAGAATATCTCCACTGTATTAGGGGTACAGGCGAAGAAAGCCAATACTGCAGGATATGTGCATAAGAGTCAATACTGCACAAACCATGCAGAGTAGCAATAGCTCAATTGCACCAACAGTACTGAGAAAGAACAATATTCTCAAGAGATCCGTAATACAAAGTAAGATCTCTACTACTCAGCTTCAAAGGAACTGGAGCAGACTACTTGTATATACGTATGATAAATATAACGAGAAAAAGAGAGCAAGAAACTCTCAGAAGGAATTTAGAGAAAGGCCCTATGGAGCTCAATATACACCTAACTGCTCAGTATGGAATAACTCCTTGAAATCAATATGGAGAAAACCATATTTGAGACACACATGCTCATGTCAAGAGCAGCAGAGCAAGTGGAGCAGACCACTGAGAAACATAAGATCAAAGGTCTACTGCTTTACCTGTGGAAAACTTGGCCACAAATAGTTTGAATGTTGGAACTCACATAAGAAGATAATTCAAGTGTGGATTCCAAAAGTTAACCAATAAGGACCCAGATGAGTGGGTACCATATGCAAGCTCTTCATGTTTTCATTACAGGAAAAGCAAAAAGGGAATATGGTACTTGGATAGTGGATGCTCAAAACACATGACAGGAGACAAATCCAACCTTGAAGATTTCAGAAAAGAACAAGGACCTCTTGTCATATTTGGAGGCAGAAAGGCAGGTACAACTAAAGGTTATGGAACCCTTGGTATAGGTTCTTTAATCTTTAGAGATGTTGCTTATGTTAAGGGCTTAGAACATAACCTGCTATCCATTAGTCAGTTGTGTGATAAGAACTATGATGTGTCATTTACTCATGATACATGTCAAGTAATAGACAAGATCACACAAAAAGTCAAATTATTAGAAATTAGAAAAGGAAATATATGTGCAGTAGACTTCAACTCATCACAATCAGAACATATTACTTTTTTCTACACTAAAGAAGCTAAAGATACAAATTGGTTATGGCACAAGAGATTAGCTTATCTTAACTTCAAGACCATAGCAAGATTATCCTCAGAAAAACTAGTAAGAGGACTCCCTCAAATAAAATTCAAAAAAGGAAAGTTATGCAGACCATGCCATAAAGGAAAGCGGACTAGGACAAGCTTTAAGCTTTTAAACTCTTCAGAATCAACTAGGATTCTTGAACTACTGCATATGGATCTCTTTGGTCGAGTTGAGATGGAAAGCAGAAAAAGATAGACTCTAGTTATTGCAGATGATTACTCCAGATTACTTGGGTAATATTCTTACATAAAAAGAGTGAAACATGTAATCTGCTAACAAGATTCCTTAGACAGATCCAAAATGAAAAAGGAATAGAAGTAATCACAATTAAAAGTGATCATGGTACTGAGTTTGATCAGACAGGAATAGATATCTACTGCAATGATCATGGAATTAAACATAACTTCACAGCACCAAGAACACCCCAACAAAATGGTGTGGCTGAGAGAAAGAACAGAACACTCATAGAGGCAAGTAGAAAAATGCTTGCTGTTACAAACCTATCCAAAAGATTCTGGGCAGAAGCAGTAAACACAGCTTGCTATATTCAAAATAGGTGCATAATTCACAAGCTTTATAAGAAAACCCCATATGAATTGTGGAAAGGAAAAACACCAAGTGTCAAATACTTTCATGCCTTTGGATGCATATGTTATATACACAACAATGATAAAAACTACTTATAGAAAATTGATCCTAAGGTAGATGAGGCAACCTTCTTAGGATACTCAACAAACAGCAAGGCATTTAGAGTGTACAACAAGAAAACACAGACTGTTGAGGAGTCACTTCATGTATCATTTTATGAATAAGAAACATTCTTAAGAGATGCAAATGTATTTGATGAGGAATGTGCATGCAATAAACAGGTTGTAGAAGAGGTCATTAATACTACAGACAAAGAAGAGTCATGTGTACGCAATGACACTGCAGCAAAGGAAGAAGCATAATCTCAAAAACAAGTAGAATCAAATGAACAAGATAAAGGAAGATGGATTAAGGCACATACACAGGATGATATTATAGGAGATAAGAATGCAACTGTCTCTATTAGGAGAGCAACAAATGCAGAATGCTTAGCCAGCTGCTTCATATCTGAAATAGAACCTAAGGTAATAAAAGATGCTCTAAATTATCCATACTGGGTGGATGCAACGCAAGAAGAACTAAATGAGTTCGAAAGAAATGAGATATGGTATTTCACACCAAGACCCAAAAACTATCCAGTTGTAGGATGCAAATGGGTATTTAGAAACAAATCTCATAAAAATGAAACAGTCATAAAAAACAAGGCTAGATTAGTTGCTAAGGGATACTCACAAGAAGAAGGAATTGATTTTGATGAAACCTTTGCTCCTGTAGCAAGATTAGAAGCCATAAGAATGTTTCTTGCCTATGCAGCATACCAAGTATTTTAAAGCCTATCAAATGGATGTAAAAAGTGCATTCCTGAATGGAAAGCTACAAGAGAAAGTTTATGTTGAACAACCCCCTGGATTTGAAGATTATGAACATCCAGATCATGTATATAGGTTAGATAAGGCATTATATGGGTTAAAACAAGCACCTAGGGCCTGGTATGAAACTCTCTCAACTTTTCTCTGTGAGAATATATTTGAAAGAGATAAGGTTGATACCACTCTGTTCTTAAAAAAACATAAGGAACACATATTGTTAGTGCAAATCTATGTAGATGGTATTATATTTGGTTGCACTAATGATAAGCTTTGTGAAATATTTACAAAACTAATGAAAATTAAATTTCAAATGAGCTTAATAGGAGAACTAAAATATTTCCTAGGACTGCAAGTACAATAACTAAAAAGTGGAATTTTTTTAAATCAATTAAAGTACTTAAAGAACACAATAAAAAAGTATGGATTGGATAATGCTAGGCATATGAAAACCCCAATGATCATATCGGTAAAGACAGAAAAGGATGAGCTTGGAAAGAAAATAAACCAAACAATATATAGAGGAATAATAGAATCACTATTATACCTTACTGCAAGCAAACCAGACATTCAATATGCAGCCTGTGTCTGTGCAAGATATCAATCTGATCCTAAGGAATCTCACTACACTATAGTAAAGAGAATTTTATGATATCTCAAAGGAACTCCTAGTCTTGGTGTATGATATCCTAGGGATTCAGAGTTTACACTGATAGGCTATTTAGATGCAGATTTTACAGGATGTACAGTTGAAAGGAAGAGCACAAGTGGATCATGTCAATTCATTATAGCAAGGTTAATATCATGGTTCAGCAAGAAGCAGACTACTATGTCTACCTCTACTGCAAAAGCCGAATATATTGCTGCTGGAAGCTGTACTGCACAAATATTATGGATGAGGTCACAACTTGCAGACTATGATATAATATTCTCTAAAACCTCTATATTTTGTGACAATACGTCTGCAATGGCTATTTCAGAAAATCTAGTTTTTAATTCAAGAACCAAGCACATAGATGTCAGATATCATTTTATCAGGGATCATGTGCAAAAAGGTCATATTAAATTGGAATACATTCCAACAGAAAAACAAGTTGCAGACATTTTTATAAAATCTCTTGATGAAAACAAGTTCATTCAATTTTGAGGAGAATTGGGTATACTTGACGTAAAACAATGGCAAAAAATGCTTTACTGCTCTACTGTATATGTAGAATGTAGAATAGCATCATTTATGAAAAATACAGAGTAGCTCTACTACTGTACTGTACTACTGCTTAGTCAATAAGTTGAGTGCAGACTAAAATTAATACTGCTCTACTGCATCTATTTTAGGAAACAAAATCAGTTTTAAAACGATAAATAACTGCTGTCCTAAAATAACGCACAACGGTCAATTAATGACTGTTACTACATAACGGCTAGAAAAAGCACTGACAACGGTCATATTTCCCAAACGAGTATTAAAACTGTAGATTTTCAATTAGAAAATCACTTTACTCTCTAATCACTCTCTCTCTCTCTCTCTAACAAACGCTCAAACTCTCTCTCTCTAAACTCTTGAGTTCTCTACTACATGAGATCGAAATCCTATGTTCTTGAAAAATACTTCAATTTGATTTTCAAAACACCATCTAGTTCAGTTCATCAAAAAAAAGCCAGAAATCCTTTGAATCTCATAGGAGTCCCTAAAAAAGAATTGAACTTCAAATAGGCGTCGTGTTTGACTTCTATTCAATTCGAAACGAGCAAGAAGAAGTCAGAGACACAGAAGACTTGATCGAAGAGGCTGGACTCAAGTCTCTGTGTTAACGAACATGTGCAATATATGATGATGAAGTTCTTGAACAAATTACTTACAGCTCTACTACAAGAGGAATAACCATCAAGGTGAACTCTGATGACCTTGCACTATACTTCAATCTTTCAAATGAAGATACAAGGATCATTCCACCAGAAGTCGTTGAGCTGGGAAGACAAGCAATGCTCAGCCTAGACAAATGGAATGAGGGGATAACAACAATGAAGAAATTCTTATCCAAAGAACACAAATTACTTGCTGATATCGTGAAGAAAGCTATTCTCTCAAGAGAATTCAGCAAGGATCAAATAACCTCCGATCAATAGGACATTATGTGTGCCATCCTTACAAAAACAAGAGTAAACTGGGCCAGTTTACTCATGTATCAACTTGCTAAATCGGTGAGGGCAAGACTACCACTATTCGGAAGGATAATTAATATCCTTCTCAAACAGAAGATGAAGCTCTCAGATAAAGAAGGAAGGCGATGAAACCAATCTAAGTAAACCAACGTCAAAAAGATAGGAAAAGAAGTATACCAAGAAGAAGCCAGCCCAACAGAGGTTAACGAAACCGAAGGCTACAATAAAGAAAATCATTATACATACCTCCAATGAGGAAACAATATTCGACAAACCTGTTGTAGATCATATCACAATCAATGAAGAAGAAACGCAGTTTACAATAGTGCAGACTAAGGAAGTCATTGATCCGTTATCAATAGTGCAGACTGGGCTGATAACTGAGCCCTTTTCATCAAGAATATCACCAAAAGTGCCATAAAATGCAGCTCTTCATGATATGAATATAGCAATTCAGTTCCTGAAGGCAGGAGCAGGTGAAGACTTGAAGAATCTGATCTTGGAAGTCCAAGTAAGCTTTCTGGAGATAAGAGAAGGCGCTCGAGCTGAGTTCAGACAGAGACTTACTACAGAAGGCTACACTCATGACGAAATAAAGGAAATCGAGGCCAAGATATCAGCTCTTCTGATGGAACCAATCTCGGTTAACTCTCCTACACCAACTCTCACCATCAGACCTCTTGTAGCAGAGCCAACAATAACAATAACAATTGTTCCATTCTTAGGCAGTAGAATGGAAACTTCACAAATTGCAGATGACCAACCTACCACTACAATTTCCATATGGACAACAACAACACTCTCAACTCAGGAAAGGCCCTCTTCTGAGAAGATAATTGAATCAGTCATGCAGACGGTCAAGGCAGTTGAGCCAAA
Source organism: Drosera capensis (assembly GCA_001925005.1). Classification (NCBI taxonomy): domain Eukaryota; kingdom Viridiplantae; phylum Streptophyta; class Magnoliopsida; order Caryophyllales; family Droseraceae; genus Drosera; species Drosera capensis. Next base: position 34,607 of record LIEC01011125.1, read on the forward strand.
CCTACTGCAGCAGAAAGTCATAGATTCCCAACTGCTTGCAGAAAGGAATCGAGCCAAAATGAAGAAGAAGATTGAAAGCGACAAATTAATTCAGGAGTTCGTGTCACAATACATTCTACCTATCAAGAGGCCAAGAACAACGCCAACACCAACACCAACTCAAAAGGCACCGGCAAGGACTACAAGGAGAACTACACGGTTTACAAGACCAAAACTAATTCCTCAAGGACCCAAAACACAGTACCAGATCAATCTAGACCAATCCCAAACATTGATTGGTGACATAACTGGAATAACGAAAGGGGAGATTCATCAACTGGTTGAACTCCAAAAGAAGGAAGTAAGCAGATCAACAAGACCCAAGGAGCCTCACTTCTTGATCAATGGAGCTCTTGAGTTCAAGGATTCCACACTATAGACAAAAAGACTCAGACATGCCCTCCTTAGGCACGTTGAGTTTGTGGGAGTATTGGATCGGATGTTTGCCATTTTACAATGAAATTGAGAGAATTTCTAAATTGTGAGATAGAATTGAAAGAGTTTACGAACTTAGGATTTCGCAATTGAGCTTGCAATAAAGCACAATAGCAAGAGAGAAAATGAGAGAAACCGAGGGAGTAAAAGTGTCTTTCTCATTGAAAATTTTCAGAATTTATATCCTTTGAAGAACTAATACCATTGTTAGTTTATACTAGCCATTACGTAGATTCAGTCATTGATTGATCATTGCATTATTTTAAGCAATCAGTTTTTAAAATGATATTTTCTTTCCAAAAATAGAGATGCATTAGAGCAAGAGTAACCCTAGTCTGCATCCCACGTTGCAGTAAAGCAGTAGAACAAGATAATGCTTGTCTATATTCTATATATGTAGTAGAGCAGTAAAGCATTTTGACTACTTTATTGATTCAAATCAATTATACCCAATTGACCTCGGAATTGAATAAATTTGCTCTCATCAAGAGGCTTTGTAAAAATATTTACAATTTGTTTTTTTTTTGTTGGAATATATTCTAATTCAATGTGACCTTATTGCACATGATATCTGATAGAATGATATCTGACATCAATGTCTTGGTTTTTGCATGAAAAACTCGATGTTTTGAAATTGCATTTATAGACGTGTTGTCACAAAATATTGATGTATTAGTGAATATCATATCGTAGTCTGCAAGTTGTGACCTCATGTATAGCACTTGTGCAGCACAGCTTCCTGCAGCTATGTATTTTGTCTCTACAGTGGAGGTTTACACAGTGGTCTGCTTTTGCTGAACCATGAAAACAGTCTTGCACCATGGAATTGACACGATCTGCTTGTGCTTTTTTCTGTCAACTCTTTAACCTGCAAAGTCTACATCTGAATAGCCTATTAGTAAAATCTGATTCCCTAGAATACCATACACCCAGATTTAGAGTCCCTTTGAAATATCTCAGGATTCTCTTTACTACAGTGTAATGGGATTCTTTGGGATCAGATTGATACCTAGTAGATACGCAGATTGAGTATTGGATGTCTGGTTTGTTTCCAGTAAGGTATAGGAGTGAGCCTATTATTTTTGTATACATTATTTAGCTTATTTTTCTTCCCACTTTAATCCTTGTCTATGTTTATTGTTGTACTCATGGGAGTCCTCATATGGGTTGCATTCCAATTTAGTGTGACCTTTTTGCACATGATCTCTGATAGAATGATATCTGACAGCAATGTGCTTGGTTCTTGCATGAAAAACGGAATTGTCTGAAATTGCAATTATAGACGTGTTGTCATAAAATTTTAAAGTTTTAGTGAATATCATACCATAGCCTACAAGTTGTGACCTCATCTATAGTACTTATGCAGCACAGCTTCCTGTAGCTTTGTATTCTTTCTCTACAGTGGAGGTTTACACAATGGTCTGCTTTTGCTGAACCATGAAAACAGTCTTGCACCATGGAATTGAAACAATCTACTTGTGCTTTTTTCTGTCAACTCTTTAACCTGCAAAGTCTGCATCTGAATAGCCTATTAGTAAAATCTGATTCCCTAGAATACCATACATCCAGATTTAGAGTCCCTTTGAAATATCTCAGGATTCTCTTTACTACAGTGTAATGGGATTCTTTGGGATCAGATTGATACCTAGTAGATACGCAGATTGAGTATTGGATGTCTGGTCTGTTTCCAGTAAGGTATAGGAGTGAGCCTATTATTTTTGTATACATTATTTAGCTTATTTTTCTTCCCACTTTAATCCTTGTCTATGTTTATTGCTGTACTCATGGGAGTCCTAATATGGCTTATATTTTCTGATCCATACTTTTTAACTGTGTTCTTTAGGTGTTTAGATTGATTTATAAAAATGCCAGTTTCCAACTGTTGTATCTGAAGTCCTAGAAAGTATTTCAATTTTCCCATTAAGCTCATTTGAAATTTGTATTTTATTAGTGATGCAAATCTCTCACAGAGTTTATTATTAGCGTAACCAAACATAATATCATCAACATAAATCTCTACTAATAATATAAGTTTTTTATGGTTTTTAAGAAATATGGTGGTGTTTACCTTTACTCTCTGAAACTTATTCTCATATAAAAAAATTGAGAGAGCTTCATACTATGCCCTTGGAGCTTTTTTTAGTCCATACAATGCCTTGTCTAACATGTAAACATGTCTTGGATGTTCAAAGTCTTCAAAACCAGGAGGTTATTCAATATATACTTCCTTTTGCAACTTTCCATTTAGAATGGCACTTTTCACATCAATCTGATAGACCTTGAATCCTTGATATGCAGCATAGGTAAGGAACATCCTTATAGCTTTCAGTCTTGCAACAGGGGCAAAGGTCTCATCAAAATCAATTTCCTCTTCTTTTGAGTAATCTTTTACAAATAGCTTATCTTTATTTCTGATGACTATTCTATTTTTATCAGTTTTATTTCTGAACATCCACTTGCAGCCAACAACTCGATAATGTTTGGGTCTTGGTGTCAAATACCATACTTTATTTCTTTGAAACGTATTCAATTCTTAGGCCTTCATTTGTTGCTTTGGTTCCATTTCTGATATGAAGCATGCAGACATGCATTCTCACGTTGCTGCTCTTCTAGTCTGCATAGGTGTATCCTTGTCTCTAATGATGTCATCTTGTATGTGTGCGTCTTGATCCATCTTCTTTTGTCTTGTTCATCAGTGGTGTGTTCCAGTTGTTGTTGCATGATAGATTGTTCTGGATCTGCCATATCATGGTTTCCTTCATTGTGTGCAGACGATTCTTTCTTGTCTACAGCTTCAAGACCTTCGTCTGCATCCTGTTCATTTTCTATGCACCCATATTCCTCATCAAAGACATTAGCTCACGCATGGATACTTCAGATTCATCAAAGGACACATGAACTGCATCCTCAACTATTTGTGTTCTGTCATTGTATACCCTGACGTTCCTTCTCCAAAAATGACTAGATGTCCCTCTTCCTTTCTGTAGTCCTTAAGGATGCTTTTGTTTCCTCTCATATGTCCAGAACATCCATCGTCCAAATACCATGTTCCATCCTGTTGTTCCTATAATAGAATAATGAAAACTTGTACATGGTACCCACTCATATGGGTCCTTACTTGTTAGTCTTTGGAATACACACTTGAATTGTATTCTTGTGTGAGTTCCAACATTCGAATGATTTGTGACCAGGTTTGCCATAAGTGTAGCAGTAGACCCTTGGTCTTGTTGCTCTGTGTGATTTATTGTCGTTTCTTTACCTCTTGTGCTGCATTAAGCAGGTGCAAATAGGCTTCTCATATGGTTTTCTCTATGCAGTATTGGAAGTTTTATTCCATACTGAGTAGTTTGGTGCATACTAAGGTCTATATGGCCTTTTCCTGGCTTCAATCCTATGATTTCATACCTTCAGCTCGTGACATTTCCCTGCTTCAGGATTTGACCTTTTGGGATTTAAATCTTCTACACATCTTGTGCAGAAGAGGGTTTACTCTTCTGTAACTTTTGTGCAGTGGAGGTATTATCCTTCTGCAGGACTTTTGCAGACGTGTTTTTTGTCTTTTTCTTACTGATAATAGCATTATCACTCACTTTTAAATATGAGAGATTGTTCAACCAGTCCTTGTAACCTAAACCAGCTTTATCATGTGACGATTGACCCATGTTAAGCATTTTCTACAAGTTCAGGGTCTTTTCATTCCATGTATCTATCTGCTTTTGAAGTCCAACATTCCTCAATGTGAGTGTCTCCACTACTACATTGAGAAGCTTTACTTGTTCATCTGATTTCTTTAGTTCATCCTGAGCCTTGGCTAGGTTACTATTGATCTCTTTGTATACCAGATTCTATTTCTCTTTGAAATTTGCAATCACCACGAGATTCTCTTTATTTTCCCTTGAGAGGGAAATAAAGCGTTCAGAAGTTTCTTGAAGTGCTTCCTTCAATTCCTTTAGAGTGGCATTTGAGTTAGAAAAATCAAATACATATTGTTTTTCTTCATTTTCTGTCATGAGACAGAGTTGAGCATTTGAGATCATTTCTTCTTCATCAGAGTCTGTCTTATTCTAAGTCTTAGCAGCATAGGCTTTACTCTTTTCCTCTCTACCAAGGTTCACCTTGCTGTATTCCTTTTTGTACCTTTGTACAAACGGTTCCTGTGTAGGTCGTCTGCATTGTGCAGCAAAGTGACCTGGCTTTTCGTAATTATAGTACTTTTTCTCTGCTTTTTTGGCTTTTGTAGAGAGATTCTTCGTGACATTCTTCTTTTTGAATAATTTTATAAACTTCTTGCCCATCAGTGCAAGTTCTTCTGATATAATTTGTTCACTTGCAGATGAGATATCACTTGTTTCCTCATCTTCCATTGATCTCAGGATTTTCTCTTGAGCCTTGAAAGCTAGAGTTTTCTTCCTGACCTCATCAATTTGCCTTTTTTGCTAAACTTTCAAATTTTATGTATACAGCACACCATATAGTTGAGCTAAGGACATCTTGGCTAGTTCTCCGGACTCCCTTATAGCTGTGGTCTTTGTCCCCCAAACCTCACCAAGTGATCTCATTAACTTCAGGTTGACTTTCTTATTATTAAAAGACTTCCCCAAAGTATTGAAATTATTATTGAGTATATTGAACCTCTCATAAAAAATGGTTAGGTTCTCATCATATCTCATTGAGACCCAGTCACACTGCTGCATCAGGAGATCCTTCTTGTTTTCCCTGATTTCATTTGTTCCTTTATTTCTGAGCAGCAAAGCATCCTATGTTTCCTTTGCAGTGGCCATATGAATCACTATTTTAAACATGTCATCATCCAAAGCTTTGAATATTTGATTTCTTGCCCTCCTGTCCATCAGTACTAGATTTCAGTCCTCTCTTGTCCAAAATGTTTTGAGCTTGTTTACTTCATTGTTTGTTTCAATTGGATCTAACATCTTTGGTATGTATGGTCCATCAGTGATGATGTTTTGTATTTTTTTCATCTATGGAATCCAAGTGTGTAAGCATCTTTAGCTTTTAGTGATTAAACTTGTCGAATGGACATGCTGGTGGCTCACCGCTATTAGGGCATTTGGGTAGCTTTGGAAGAGCCATGTTTTGTTTACAAAACAAACTGTTAGTAACTTCTTGCAGATTTAAATCTAAAAATATGACCTTTTCTTTCTAAAACTGTTAGGTCTGGAAAGTCAGGTTCTGATACCAATTGTTAAATCCACAGGTTCAACCTAGAGGGGGTGAATAGGTTCATTCAACTTATATCAATTGAATGCAGCGAATTTATTGTTTTGAACACTGATGTTCTTTGTAGACTACTAGGGTAGTCAACAAGAGAGACTCAAACTGTGTAAGTTTGTCTCTGTTTTGCTGTAGTATTTAATTTGTAACAGTTCTAATAACACCAAGCAATTAAAGCAAATAAAGAACACATGATTTATACTGGTTTAGACACTCGTTATCAATTGATAATTGAGAGCTTAGTCTAGTCTTCCTTCGGTGACCAGTTTAGTCAATCCAAGGATGAGTTCACTATCTTCTTGTTTGTGGCTTACAAGATAACCCCTTTTACAAGCTAGCTAACTTGTCAAAAGATTGATAATCTAGATCTTTCCACAGATCCTTCACTGGACTCTGTTGTAGCTTTTGTTCTTCTATGCAGATTAGTGAACTCTCTTCCTGTTTTTTTCTCAGTTTAGCTCACTTGAGTAATCTTTAAATCTTGGATTATTTTGCAAGCTTGCACTTTTAATCTCGCGTTCAACAGCACTACTCACTGAGCTTCATAGATCCCCTTTTATAGGCTAAGGGAATGAACCCATGACTTGTGTATAGGATTTGATGTGACACCTGGTCACATGTGAACCTCAACTGATGTTGACAGCTCATCTTTTTCAGATTCTCGTATTGTCACACTCTGAACCTCAAAGCTCTGAACCAACCTCATGAACCATCTATGCTACACTCTAGTCTACTGCATCTTAGTCTACACCCAGTCCCCACTACAACCTCATCTGTACCCAGATCTGATGTAATCCATGCATTGTTGTGTTGGTCCTCGTCTACAAGTTCAATACGATATCCTAAAGTATTTGCAGGTCTTTTGTTGCCCATGCATGTCTTAATTGCTTAGCCGAAATCCTTTGTAGTAGTCTGCATCCGGTAGCCCACACAATACTCTCCATTTGTGGTTGTTTGTTGCCATCTACCTAATTTCCAGTCTAAGCACACTAACAACATCATGCCTAATACTCCTAAGTTTTTTTCATCAATTTCTATAGAAATGGAGGGATTACACATTCCTGTCACACTGTAACCAAGTGAGCGTCACAAGTACGATAAACATCCTAGTCTCATAAACACCACTTGAGAACATTTCCACAAAGTTATTCGGTAGCACACCTCAGTGGTTTCTAACTTATTCCAGTTATATCAAAGTTCCTCATAGAAATCAATCCTTATACTCTTAAGACTCTGATAATAGAACAACAAATCAGAGGATAAACACAATTCAATATCACATATGGTGTTGTTGTACATAGATCAATCATTTGATAACCACAACCAAGATAAGCAGCTCAGTATCATTTTCCTCTGTCATATACCCTGCTTAAGAATATTTCTTCAATGTTATTTCTTAGTACGTCTTAGTGTTTCTTTTAGCATTCCAAATATATCCTAAAAATATCAAGGTTTTGTTCTTGTTTGGTCTTATTTACACAACTATTGTTTTAATTTTCAAACAACCTATGAGTTCAATCCAACTCAACTCATGTTATCATACGCATCTTATTCTCCATGCATTTGTATTATGCTTAACTTATTCCTAAATGATTAAACTTGATTCTTAACCTAAACCTTTGGCTCTAATACCAATCTGTTATGCCCTGACTTTCCTAACCTTTTCATAGAAATCCATATGGCATTACTGACGTTAGACTCAACACCTCAGCTAAGAAAAAACTAAACATCCTGGTTTAGTCATTAGAATTAAGCTAAGTTCACTTATAAATCATTAGTTTAAAAACTTCTAATGTACTGAATAATAACGTAGAATATTATCTTCACAGCGGAATTTACATCTCTTTCTAAGATCAGAATACCTTTCACACATAAGTTACATCTAGAATCAAATCTTAAGTCATACTTCTCCTCTAAATATTGTTCCTGTAACAAAGAGAAGAGGTAAGACACAGAGAAATAGTTCCCGTGAGCTATAGGAGCTCAATAACGTATCGGACCCCTTACAAGGGGTTACACGAGAGAAGAAGGTAAGAAAAGAATAAGGGAATGATCACTTGGATCATTAGTTCAAACACTCTAGAACTATCATATGAATATGGCATTCACAATTAGCATCATTAGCATACCAGTGATTCATCCTAGTCATATAAGCATATTTGACGTCACATAATAATGCTAGAAATCACATGTCAATCGACACTCCAAAAATCATCAACGCCATTTATTATCGTCATACCCTTTATGGTATGACAGTCAAGACCTCAATATGAAACAAAGTAAGTCAATGACACTCTGACACGACGATCCCTATTCGAAGTCTCACGCGCTGCTACACTCATTAATTTTACTCAAGATTTTGTTATACTTACCATCATATCAATCTCACAGAGACGACAAACAATAAATTCTTTTCAGGTTTAGCAAAAGGGACATCCGTGAAAGAAGATCAGCCAAATCTGAGCTCGGGATCTCCTGTAGTGAGATACCCTCATACCAAAATGACCTCACAAGGTTGATGAAACAATGCTACCTCCAAGTCACGGTATAACAAAACGACAAACACAATGCTTTTTGTGTTTTATACAATGGAATTATCTCACCAATTTATGAATTTATACTTTTTTTCACACATTCACCTCATTATATCAGCAAACAAGAAATAACGCACGCCATGTAATAACACTTCACAAAACTCAGTATTTTAGCACATAGCACACAACAGTTGCAGTCTGTATTTTACGTCAGCCACATTTAGTGACTACGTCCAAAGATTCCAATGCATATTATTGTACTCACGGTATAATAATACGTATTGCCACACATAATAAATCAAAACGTTACTTTTTACCATAGTTCTTCACATCTATACTTTTTGCCTCGTTTTTAAGTGAGAACGAGCAACGTTTTCGAGTCCTATAATATAATAGGATACTAAGCGTATTAAAACACCCTCTTGTAAATGATTGTTCACGTTATGGAGCTAAGCATAGTTGTTTATAACAGTCATAGTAATATTATGTGGATGTGCCAAGTTTGAGAAAAGTCTTGATACTTATTTTGATAGTCCATGATGATGATTTCATATATTTATCATCATTAAAAGTGTTTGTGAATATTTGGAGTTGTTTCGGGATCAAAACGGTTCATTACTCGATTCTGTCCAACATGATTCTTCGACACGTTTAAATCTATAACTTCTCGTATACAGCTCCAAAAATTATTTCGTAAAATTTCATAAATTAGACTTCCTAATTTTTCGTAGAATTAGAGTTTCTATCATGAAACTTTATAAATAATAGCAGTTTATTCATTTAATTTTATATTTTTGATAGATTAGACAATTTATCCTTTCTTCACTAATCAGATCATAACTCCTTATATACAACTCCAAATCTGGTTACTTCAACTGCTTTGAAAACTAGACTTCAAGACCTTTCCATTGATATAAGGCTTGTTTTCTAAATTTTACTAAGTGATTCTAGAACACGCCACAAAGTCATTTCTATAATCAGTATTTTATAGTTTGACATGCCCGCACATTTTTATTCATATCTTGATATTCAGAACTCCAAATCATTATCTATAAAATTCATCAGAATTTAAATATGTGAGGCTTCAACAAGTATTAAAATTAGATTTTATCACAAAGCGTATAATTTTTCACAAAATTTTTAATCAAGTAGCTCATCTCCTCATTTACCATGATCATCAATAACGACAATAAACTTCACGGATGACACGACGGCTTGGACAGAGTTAGGTGTTGGTTGATGATGTCATGGTTTGGTCGCCTTGTTTCTCTCCTTGAATATGTGAAGAGAAGGAATTGAGAGAAGATGATGAGATTGAGATGAAGTGACATGGAGATGGGAGGAGGGTGTGATGAGAATGATTATGAGAAGTTGAGAGAATGGTATGGTGGTTGTAGTGATGGGAGTGCAAGAAGTGGAGTTGACGGGTCGGATTTTTTTAAAATCAAAGGGGTGATAAGCCCCTTATGTTTGTGTATTAGGATTTAATTCATCCGTAATTAGTATATTTTCGTTATAATTTCGAAAAATAATTTTTATATTGCCGTTGTATAAATTACGATATTTAATAATATACTGTTTTTGTTAATAATTGAGAAAATAAATTATCTCAAAATTTTTGGATCTTCGGATATTTAATTTGAAATACATAAATAATTTATACCTCGTTATTTTTTATATTTATACATATTCGTGTCTGTGAATGTGCAGATTTTTTAAATTGGAGATGAAATGTTAGCTTAAGTACGAACAATAGTGTAGGCGGATTTTCCAGCACAGGTTAGAATAGAGTCGCCACCTAATTATGTCTTAACTAGGAAGGGTTGATCCGCTGAAGCATCACTTGGATAGGGATCTGCCAGGCTTCTGAATCTAGGAGGTAGATTAATCGATGGGAAGGTTGCTTCAGCCGCTCACATCCATCACCCTTTTATCACCACGATTTCTACTTTCGAAGATTTCATATTGAATAATCTCAATTTCTTTGAATGATTCATCTTTTCTCGATCAATTAGGTTAGACAATAGAAAACATTATATATATAAAGAAAAAATGCTCACTTATCTGATTTGTAGTAAATTATTGTGTATAATCACGACGATTGTTTGATACACTATTTGCTTAGGACACCTCATTCTTAGGTGACAAACTACCTGAAATTGAAAAGTTGTAATTTTCTATTATAGAGAAACGTGTTTGAAATCCTGTGAGTGATAAGACAATAAAAAAATTAGTTAGTATTTATAGAAGAATTCTTTACTTATTTTGTGAAAATAAAATTGGGATAGTATAATAAAAAATTAATATACTTATAGATCTACAGAAAGATGTGCGTTTGTAAATATGGGAAATTGATACGCATTGATTTAGTTATGGGTCATTGTATTTTCCAATGTTTGGATAAAGTGATATGCATGGGTATGTGTATTTTCTATTGAATGGGTCAAAGTGACAATATGGATAATAATGAACAAACAAAAAAACAAAAGGTATATGATGGGATATTGTGATTATTTTAATATAAATTTATTTTTAAATAAGAAAATAAAATTATTATTATAAAATTTATGAGACGATTCAAAATAATATATGTTACAAGAATTATGGAACAAAAAATCTATAAGAATCTATAAATATTTTTTTTTTGGTCAAATTTAAGATCGATCCTCAAACGCTTACACTCAATACTTGAATCATTGTTAGGTCACTTACATCACATTGTCTTGATAAATTTTTATTTGATATACTCAAATATATTTTTCTCAATATTTTTGGTGGCTTTACCAAATACTAATTGTATCGGAACCTGAAGTTTACTCAACATTATGTTGGGATACCGAACTTGCAAACCCCAACTTATTATTGTTGCAGGTTTTGTAGAGCTGAAATCCAAAGGAAAGCAAACGCAACCGTAGACTGCAAACATAAGGTAAGACACAAGATACTGCAAGCCGTCTGGATGAGCAGGAACCAACTCGTCCATGGAGGAGATGTTAAACCAGCGTACCTCGTAGCCAAGCTAGCTATGGCCTCAATTAGCGAATTATATGCGAGCCGGGCTTCGAGGTGGAAAGCTAAGGGTAAAACAGGGGTTCAATTTCCAGAACAGGACAAGCCGAATGAGGGGAGAAGATGGGAGACTCCTCCACAGGACTTCATCAAGATAAATGTTAACGCATCAATTAACACCCAAGGCTGGGTTCCGATGGGGATGATTGCTAGACATGCGAAGTGTGTGCCTGGGGATTTCAGTCCAGAGGTTGGGGAAGCAGGTGCATTCAGGATGGGAATGGAAGCTGCAATTGCTTTGGGGATTTGGCAGATACTGGTGGAAAGTGACTGTCAACGCGTGGTACGGTGCTACGCCAAAGAACTCCAAGATTTATCTGGAGTTGGGGAGAATAGTTGAAGATTGTATCTCGTTAATACCCCCTATTTTCTAACTTCAGATGCTCTTGGATATCTCGTGAAGCTAATAAATCTGCGTATGTCACAGCACAGTATGCTTCGGAGTGTTATGTAAAAGGGCCGTAGGATCATAGTTTGCCCAACAATATAACGTCTTTTATGTATCCCTGAGATGGGCAATGAAATATAGAATCCAATTGGAGAATTTCAGAAAAAGAAGAACATAAAACAGACGTATCCGATGTCAATTGGAGTTTTAGGTTTTGATGCTACACCTGTTTATTATTCGTGTACCTGTGAAGATTCTCATCCCATGATCTCAAGTACCTTGAACCTAGAATGGCCTCATCATCGTTCAACTCAGGTTTTAATTAGTTCGAAGTATCAGTTTAGCATATATGTAACCACAACTCCTATCCTGAGCAAGATATGGGAAAACAGGATATACCGCATCGGCCCAATGGTGTACATCAATGCACAGATAATAAATTTGACTTCGACGAATGTAAACTTAGGTGTTAATAATATAATATCTTAACACAGCATTGTGCAAAACGCATATCAGTACAAAAGAGTGCAATGAAACAGCTTATTCAACCAAAACACAGATGCTATTCAACCTCAACATAACCTTATTTTCATGTTACTTCCAAAACTATAATTGAACAGTTGAGCAAAAATGTACCAATAAAACTTGATTCAAAGTTCCTTTGTCATCCTTTGCCACCAAATCACGTCACTCATCAAATGTGAGCAGACAACGTCAAAGAGCCGGAACTAAAACCCATCTGAATAACACTTCAGGAAAATCTAGTATAGAGTTAGAAGACTCTGCTCCCTATCAACAGTAAAGCACTTCTAAATGAAAGCACGGCAATTGCACTCGAATGATAAGTAGCCAGTAGCCTAGATGGAACCAATGAATTAGGCATCACCGCATCATAAACTATGGTTGTGTGCAAGCCATAGAGGAAAATGCTGAGAGGCAATGCAATTGTGTGCTATCTTGGATTTTGAGGATTTGGTTGCGTGCTATCAACTGTGTGCTGTTTACAACCCTTGGGACCAAAATGCTGAAAGGCGCGCCAGACAACCTTCCTGCCGAGGAAGCAAAAGTGACCTTGGTATGCCTAGCAGAAGATGTGATTATTGTTTCCAACCTGTCCAATAACAAGGAATCAGATAAGCTAATATCAAGGGATCCACTAATTATGCAAATGCTAATGGAAATAATTATGGAGATATGATAGTAATTTATCATCTTTTCCTTATTTTCTGCTTGACCGTTACATTCCTCATCCCTTCAAATTTGCCTTATCCTCAAGGCGAAAGTACTCAACCAGCGAAGTTTCGATAATAGTGGAATCTTTGGAGAAACATAGAACGTGAATTTTGATGAATCTATAACTTGTGCTCATATTGATGAAATCTTCCACGACACGACAACCATCTCTAACTTCATCAATTTATCTATACTAAACCTGTGCGCCACATTTAAGATTTTGGCATCAGTTAAAATGAGATCTTCCCTGAATATTGAGAGCCAAAAACATTGTTGAAAGAATTGGTCGGACGATGCTTGAAATATGAGAACAAACACTGTTTGCATCATACTCAACACTTGGCGCTTCTTGTTCTTTAACGACAAAGGTTCTTGGTTGTAAAGATGTGACAGCTTGCGTAAGATCCATGCATGCTAGAGGGGATTGAAGATGCATAGTCGCATGTTGATCGAAAATATTATAATGAGAGAACCAAATCTCAATGTGACAACAATAATCATAAATATTCCTCCCATTGAGAACATCTTTGGTCCCAGCTGCATCTTCTGCGCGAACAAACTTTATCCAAGCAATGATTCCATCGTACATGATCTCCATTGGTCCAAAGGGAGAAAATAGTTAACCTTTGTGAACTTTAGCACTGAGAATTGATATCGTACTAAACATAAGGTTTAATAGGAGGAGGAGAGAACAATGATAAGGGAGGCGAGAACGCGAAGAGAGCACCAATTGTTAAGTGAAAAAGAGGATTAGAGGAATTTGGAGATGCGAATATAGACGCATGAGAGGAGGAAGATTAGACGAAGAGAGATCATAAGCTAGAAGGGGGTTTATCCTCATTGATTAATACTCTTCATTACAAGCTAACCTTACATAATAATAACCTACAACATTACAATTGGAAATAAGCTAATCTTAGGGATCTAGATAAGCTAATATCAAGGGATCCACTAATTATATTTATGCTAATGCTAATGGGAATAATTATGAAGATCTCATAGTAATTTGGGATCCACTCATTATTCTTATGCTAATGCTAATGGAAATAATTATAAAGATATCATATCATCTTCTTTTTATTTTGTACTTGACCGTTACACTCAGATAAATTCTCACGTCGGGTCAACATGTAATCATTAATATGTAACCGAGGTGGTACCTGCAAAATTAGAAGCATCTCTCCTGCAGACATGCATTTTCTTCCGACATGGTGTTTATCCCTACAAAGGGTGCAAAAGCTAAAATAGCACTTTGAGCACTGGGCAAGGTTCTCCTCATCTTCAATACAAGCAGTTTCACATCTCGGACAATTAATGGAGTCAAGCGCCTTCTGTAGTATCAGGGCCTCCCAACGGTCAAATTATTCATCGACCAGCAACCGTTTCAGAATAAAAGGTGGGACCATGCCCCCACATTCTGAAATTGGGCATAGCAGCCTGTTTACTGTCGCTTCCTTTATATGAATTTCAGCATAGGTCTTCATGCACTTCATGCAGAAGAAGTGTCGGCAAGGTAAGCTTACAAGCTCCATACCTGGATTAAGAATCACAAGTAGTACAGAAATGATCCAGAAATACTGTTTCTTGTAAGATTAATTAATCGATGAATGATTAGAACTTCGAACAGATATTTGACTATATGCTGAACAGTGAAGGTCAATCAGATAGTGTCACGAATGCATTCTAACAACGATTCGGTAAGTTTGATATTAATCAAATTTTAGATCTTATGAATAAGGCTTGTAGTTTGTCTTGGCTTGTAGGGAACTCAAAAGAAATTATAAATAAATTTTAATGGGAAATGACAAAAAAGCATATTAGTTTTCATAAAAGCATATTAGTTTTCATAGTAGTTTTCTGTAATACCCCAAGGAAATGCTTAAATGGTTTGATAGTACTACCTATACCAATAAGGTGCACCTTTCTTTTCGGTAACCCATCACATTAAAACTCCACAGTTAAGCGTGCTTGACGTGGAGTAATTTTGAGATGAGTGACCTCCTGGGAAGTTTCTCAGGGTGTGTGCAAGTGAGGACAAAGCATACTGAAAGGACTAGTGTTGGTCTGTGGGGCCAGTCCTGAGTCTGAAAAAGGATTTCTTGGTGACGACCCGTGTGCTGGACCCGAGTACCCGGGTCAGCCGGGGCGTTACATTTTCATTACTTCTTTTCAACCAGCTAATGGGAGGAACACTATCGTTTATGAGTTATAACCTAAACAAGTTTCAGTGCAATCATATGAACTTAGTTGCATAAGTAATAGGAAGGCCAATAGACAGATGAAATTACCGATACAGCATTCATGAAAGCCATTGAGGAAGTTGGCATGTTGTTTCTCTTCATTGTAATTCCTCATTGACGGAATATCTACCTCAGGAGATATGCTTCCAGAATTTGCACTTGCAACGTCAGAAGGCCCGAGAACAACTCCGTCATCAAACCCAAGGTAAGACAGAGAACAATCCTGCAACCATTCCACCCAACGGTACATAATCTCCAGGCCTGCCTGGTCCTTCCACAACGAATGTAACATAGAACAAAGGCTAGATATTCTAACTGTATCCAACCACTGAACCGAGATGGTAAAGAGTGGAGGAGATAGGCTCAGGTAAGATCGAGGAAACAGGCAGGACAATACAATTGGTGGAAGATACTGGACCTCGAAAGAGTAAGAGAAATCATCCATGCCAGCACCCTGTGGCATCGGATTATTAGCTGCAGGGAATTTAGCCGATACCATAAGTTCACCAGGAATTTTAATGTGTATGTGAATCTGCAAAGCAACAAAAGTGTATCAGCTTGCTCAATTTATAATAGGAAGAAGAGGAACTTTAAGTAGAAGCAAACCTGAAAGGACCGCATCCCATTCCATTTGTCAAGGAAACAGACATTTTCTTCATAAATAAACTTCATAGCAAGCAACTGTCCCACAAATCTCAAGATTAGAATCTGTATCAAAAACAGCTATCGGGAAACAAGCAAGTGGAGGGACTAGTGTAGATAATGCACATCCCTAAAAAGTCTCTCTCAACCCATAGGACAAGATCACAAAATTGCACCGGCTCTAAGCTTCAGACATTGTCTAGAGAACTTACAAGGGATGCCTCAAAAATTCTCTCAGGTATTCCGACGAAATGCTATTGATTCAAGGAGGACTACAATAAGGTCGACGACGGACCCATCATGATCTAGAGAGTGCTCAACCGGAACAAGGGCCAACAAAAACCGTACATAGATAACTGCTTTTCTCCTTATCCGTTTTTCATTGTTGGCTTTAAGGCAAACATTACTATGGAAGCTGGAGAGAAAGACGACCTCAACTTCGCGTAGATGGTGTCGATGAGAGCCATTTAAGTCTCTTCAGTTGACCTTCTTTTGTAGATGGAATTTTCAATGAGTGAAAACAAGCAACCTTAAAGAGAAAGGTGCTAGTTGAGTAAGGCTTCAGCAAGCACAACAAGGTATAGGTTGGGTGCTTGAGCGCATCTTTCTCATATTGATCAAGGTAGTTTACCACTTTAGTTTAAGTTTTCTTGCAACAAGTAAGGGATTGAGCATACTTATAAGCTAGAAGTCGGTTTTGATCACAGGTATTGCCTGTGATCTTCAGTTGCTAATTGCAAATCACTTTTTTTTTTCCTAACATAGGAGTTAGACCATAAGAAAAAGCAGCTTCTCTGGCCATTATTAGAGGTTCAGATAGAATGCTATCTTACACATATTGGTTAAAGTGCTAAATTGGGCAGCTTAAGTATACAGAATTCTGGATTCTGTCACACAGGATAAAAACTCTGGGCCAAACTTAGCATGACGATCTCGCGATTCAAGAATATGCATTATACTATTATAGTAAGGGAATGTCCTCCGACTAATACACAAAATCAAGCTGTTAGTATGATTTGAAGCTTTCAACAAAAGCCGCCCACGACAGCTGACAGGATGCTATGTAGTTTCAATCCAAAGGGTTCTAGTTCACACCGTGCCCAACACCTAGCACAACCGAGGAACCAACATGAATTCAAGGTCCACCCAATTTGATTTCATCACATATCCTCATCCTTCATTGGAAATCGCCCCAAGATCAACTATAGTCACATCGGCAAAGCAGCAGCAACAACAACAAACAAAGCCTCTTATCTCATTATTTGGGATCATCTACATTAATAAGTCCATTCATTCTCCTCTACCTCACTCCCTTCGTTATCTTGAAGTATCCACATAAAATCCAAACAACTAACTCAGCAACCTTCCTAGGTCTCATTTCGGTACAAAGAATAACATCATATATTAATAACGCCGGTAATCCTACGTTTGGCATGCAAAGCCAACCAAGTAGTAAAATGCAAACTAAAACCCCATAAAAGTACTACCTCATCTTCTTGCAACTGATCATTGATACTCCACTCCTCCGTCAACTCCACATCTGTAGCATCCAATCTCAACTCCTCCAACCTCCTCACTATCAATTCCTCAACATCCTCTTCCCCATCACCGCTGCCGCCGCTTTCGCCGCCCCCATTCACCACTTCCTCCCCACATCCACTCCCCGACGAGGAACCCACCTCCGGTAGATGCTCTACAACATCTTTACTTTTATCTTCGCCTCGATTCTTAGCTATCCACTTGCGCTTGGAGCTCGAAGAAGAAGATGATGATGACTCGTGGTGATGAAGATGATTTTGTGGCTGTTCATCGATGACGGGTGGTTTGAGGGTGGGATTGTCGACATGGGTTTGGTGACCTTGAGCGATACCGTGTCGTTTTCCCGGCTTGGTTTTCCCCCATCGGGTTTGGGTTTAGGGTTTATGGTTTGGGGTTGAAGTACAGCACGTCGGCATTATGATACCCCCTCTCTCCTAAATGACGCAGCATCGAAACGTGAAACGTACTCGCTCCGTCCCACTGTTTCTCTAATTTTTTGACACGGCTGTTTAATATACATATCATAATAAATTTATAATATCAAATATTTTAATTTAATATACATTATAAAATGATTAGACTGAAAAGAATATCTTATATATATATTACAGAATACGTGAAAGGAAGAAAATACATGTTAGCCTACGAGACAATCAATAGACCTCCAGAGGACTTCCCAATCAATAAGAGTTCTACCTACGTGAAAATTGGATAACAAAATCAAATCTTAATATGAAGGATTCCCACATGATTTATACTTTTTCTGTTTCAATTTATTTAAAGTATTTTTTTTCAGTCTTAATTTATTTACAATATTTTTATTTTCTATTTATTTGATAATCAATTTAAATTAATATAATCAAAATATTTTACTATTTTATTTTTTTTCCTTTCTCATTTTCTTTCATAAACTCCATTATCATTAAAAAAATATATTTCATTTTCATCACATTTCATATAAATTCAATACACACGTAAAACTGCGTGTCGAACCAAACTATTGCAAATAAATTGGGACATGGGAGTAATAAGAAATTCTAAAATTTCAAAAAAAAGAGAAAAAGAAATAAAAGAATAGTAAAAAGAAAGTATAAGATAGAAAAGCAATATCTAATTCCATTTTGTTAAATATTAAATTTTTGCAAGACAATATTATCAATCGATTGTACATTTTTTAACTTGTTTATCACTATTACTTAAATTTATCAAATTGGGTTGCTTTTTATTTTCAAAAAAAAAAAAAAAACAAACAAACAAACTTTCCTATTTTACACTTATCTACATAAATAATTAAAATTCAAAATCCTAATATCCATAACTTCTCACTATATCATTTTCCTTAATTTCTCTCACCCTACTCTTCTTTTTCGTCGTCGCTTTCTTACTCCATCTTCCTCCGACTCCCTCTTGTCATTAAGGATGCTCCCTCATTCCTAACCTTCTCTTAGGACCAGGGTAAGATGAAACACATGCAATCCCACTCCACATGTCAAGATATTGTCCTATGTGATTCTGTCAATAATGATCCGAATTGATTTAAAATGCATCTTGAGAATTAGGGTTAGCAATCCATCTTATAAATCAGTTTCTTATCTCCCCATAACCGATGTGGGAAAGTAGTTTATAAAAATTCTCCCTCTTTACTCATGGGGCCAACACATCATGAGCTTTCGCAATAACCCGTGACAATCCTTGAGGCAAACCATCAAGAAACTTCATCATTGTGCCTTTCATGCAACCAAGTAAAACATCATCATGGCCCTCCCCTTGAGCACATGGCATACTCATCATGATTGATGGGAATATACAATCTCTACACTTGTATAGAAATTGATGAACAAAACTTAAGAGTATTACTCATAATATTGTTAGTGTGCTTAGTTTGAATATTACGTAGATAGCTGCAGTCTAGGTTAGATGTTGGAGAACAAACAGTCACAGATGAAGAGCATTGTGTGGGCTATCAGATACAGACTACAACAAAGAATTTCGGCTAAGCAACTAAGACATACATGGGCAACAAAAGATCTGCAAATGCTTCAAGAAATAGGATTGAACTTGCAGATGAAGACCAACACAGCAATGCATGGATTGCATAAGATATGGGTGTACACGATGTTGCAGCAAGGATTGGGTGTAGACGAGGTCTCAAGAGTATTGTATGCAGACTAAGATGTAGCTGACTGGAGTATAACAGAGATGGTTGTTGAGTTTGGGTCACAGGTCTGAAGTTCAATCAAATCGAAGATTTGAGGTTCAAAGTGTGACAGTACGGGGATCTGAAAAAGGTGAGATATCAATATCAGTTGAGGTTAAATGTGACCAGCTATCACATCAGATCCTATACGCAAGTCATTTCATTCCCTTAGTCTATAAAAAGGGATCAATGAAGCTCAGTGAGTAAGGAAGTTGAATGAGAGATTAAGTGTGCAAATTTACAAAAGCAATCCAAGATTCAACCCTACTCAAGTGAGTCGAACTGAGAAAAAAACAGGATGAGGGTTCACTAGTCTGCACTGAAGAACAGAAGGTGCAGCAGAGTCCAGTGAAGGATCTGTGCAAGGATCTAGGTTCTTCGTCTTTTGACAAGTTAGCTAGCTTTTAAAAGGGGTTGTCTTGTAAGCCATAAACGAAAAGACAATAAACTCACCTCTTGGATTGACTAAACTGGTCATCAAGGAAAGACTGAATTAAGTTCTCGATTATCAGTTGATAACGAGTGTCTGAATCAGTATAAATTCTGTGCTCTTTACTTGCTTTCATTTCTGTGTGCTTTTAGAACTATTAGAAATTAATCGGCACAGCAAACAGAGACAAAGTTACAGAGTTTGAGTCTCTGCTACAGGCTACCTTAGTACTTTGCAAAGAATATCAGTGTTGAAATCAACAAATCAGCTGCGTTGCACTAATAAAGTTTAAATCAACCTATTCACCTCCCTCTAGGTTAGACCTGTGGATTTAACATTTGGTATCAAAGCCTGACTTTCCAGACTTAATAATCTTGGAAAGAAAAAGCCTTATCTTTTGATTTAAGTCTGTAAAAAGGTACTAACAATTTATTTTGTGAAGAAAATATGGCTCCTTCAAAGCTACCCAAATGCGCTAAAAGCGAAAAGGCATCAACATGTTCTTTCGACAAGTTTAATCACTGAACGTTGAAGATGCTTGCACACTTGGATTCAATAGATAAAAGAATGCATGACATCATCACTGATGGACCGTCCATACCAAAGATGCCACATCCAATTTATAAAGTTCGAGTTTCAACCTGAAGGGGTGGGGTGAATAGGTTGCATAGGACTTTAATGGTCTTTTTTGCGGAATATTTGTTTTGTGTAGATTATTGCTCTATGGAGACTACTAGGTAGTCTGCAGATAACAATTGATAGTCTACAGTAGAGACTTGAAACTTTTTGAGTTTATCCACTTTTAGGCTGTGATGATCTATTAGAGATAGTTCTAAATATCAATGTAATGAAAAATAATAGATAAACACAGTATTTATACTGATTCAAACACTCGGTATTAAATGATGATCGAGAGCTTAGTCCAGTCTTCCCTTGGTGACCAGTGTAGTCAACCCAAGAAGTGAGTATCACTATCTTCTTGTTTTTGTTTACAAGAGACTTTTCTTTTACAAGTTATCTAACTTGTATGAAAGACAAAGAACCTAGATGCTTTGTACAGATTCAGACTCTAGACTCTACTGTAAGACTTTGTTCTTCTGCAGACTAGTGATACTTTCGACTGTATCTTCACGACTTGGCTTTCTTGAGTAATCTTTTAATTGTTAGATTGCTTTGCACTCTTTACTTTTCAATCCACGTTCAACAACACTACTCAATAAGCCTCACCGGTTCCCTTTTAAAGGCTCAACGAACGAACCCTTGTAGACATTGCATTGCTCCTGGCAGTCCACTCATGTCCTCCACCATCTCGTTCCTGATGCTGACACTCCACTATCCCCAAAAACTGTACCGTTGCTACTTTAACTCAAATCCTCGCTTGACTGACTTCAAACCTCTGACCCCACCTTGGCAATCACCTCTGCTACAATCCAAAGTTGTCAAAGATGGATTTTGTGAGTTCCTTTTCGGCTTCAAGATCTGCTGTAATTGGCTCTAAGACTTCTAAGAGATCGTGAAAGGCAGTCCTGATCCATGATTGTATTCTATAAATCTCTTGATTAAGCTGGCACAGCCGGTACTGTGTTGTATCTTCTGAGGTTGAAGAGGGAATTCTTTCACCTTGCTCATGTGATTGGACAGAGAGGACTTCAACTTCATGTTCTTCAAAAGTTTTCTTGAGGTCTTTAATTGCTATTGGAGTTATTTTGCCAGCTGAGGTATCACTGTATATTGGTTCTAGGACTACAGAGGGCACATGTGGTTCCATTTAAGCTAAACCAAAAGCAGATGGTGGAGTAAAGACTATGTGCTCAATGTCTCTGGATGGAGTTGCTTGTTATGCCTCTACTGCACCATATTGAGGTCGTCTGCATCAGTTGTCTCGACTGCAGAGGTAATGAACTCGTCTGCATGGGTTGGGACTTCGATGGATGTAACGTCATCTGCTAGTAAGTCTTCTTCAAAATCAAGAAATTCTTCTGTCTGTTGTTGAGTGATGTACCCCTCATCTGCATGCTCATTAAGTGGTTCTTCTCCTGTAAGAGCGATGATCAATGGTGTTTCTGCAACAGATTCTTCAGTTGAGGATTCACTACGTCCTTCTTCTGCTGTTTGGAATGCTACTGGTTCTGTTTGGGTGATAGTTGGATCTTCTTTAGCAGCCGATGTCTTGTCTGCAACATCCTCGTCTGTAGAAGTTTCTTCAGGTTGCTCAGTTGCAGTTGGTGGTGCTGCTTCCATTGGTTCTTCAATTGGAGAAATATCGCTTTCAGCTGCAGATGGCTCTTTTGTAACTTCTACTGTTGCATGAGTTTCCTCTGCTGTAGGAGGATCTTCAGGTTTTTCTACTGCAGTTGCACTCCTTCGGCATCTACTTCATCTATGATGTCATCTTCTTCATCATGAGGGTCTTGTTGAGGTTGATCACATCCATTACCATCTTTATCATCACCTGCTGGTTGATGTTCTCCTAGATCAGGTCGAGAGAGATATTCATAGACCTCCTCGATGGCAGCTTTGATGTGTTTTTCTAGAATTCTCTTGAGTTTTGCTTCAATCTCTGGAGTGTTGACAAACTCAACATGCCTAAGGAGAGCATGTTTGAGCTTTTTTGTCTTCAGTGTGGAGTCCTTGAACTCAAGAGCTCCATTGATTAAAATGTGAGGCTCCTTGGGTCTTGTTGATCTACTTACTTCCTTCTTTTGGAGTTCAACCAGTTGATGAATCTTCCCTTCCGTCATTCCAGTTATGTCACCAATCAATGTTTGGGATTGGTCTGGATTGATTTGGTATAGTGTTTTGGGTCCTTGAGGAATTAGCTTTGGTCTTGCAGACCGTGTAGTTCTCCTTGTAGTCCTTTTTGGTGCCTTTTGAGTTGTAGTTGGTGTCGTGCTTGGCCTCTTGATAGGTAGATTATGTTGTGTCATAAACTCCTGAATCAATTTGTCACTTTCAATCTTCTTCTTCATCTTGGCTCGAGTCCTTTCTGTAAGGAGTTAGGAATCTATGACTTTCTGCTGCAGTAGGTTTGCCTCGACTGCCTTGACCGTCTGCATGACTGATTCAATGATCTTCTCGGGAGAGGGTCTTTCCTGAGTTAAGGGTGTTTTTGTTGTCCATATGGCAGTCGCAGTGGAAGGTTGGTCATCTGCAATTTGTTAAGTTTCCATTCTACTGCCTATAAATGGAACAATTGTTGTTGTGGTTGTTGGCTCTGCTGCAAGGGGTCTGATGGTGAGAGTTGGTGCAGCAGAATCAACTGAGATTGGTTCCATCTGAAGAGCTGACATTTTGGCATCGATTTCCCTTATTTCGTAATGAGTGTATCCTTCTGTAGCAAGCCTCTGTTTGAACTCAGCTCGAGGGCCTTCTCTTATCTCCTGAAAGCTTACTTGGGCTTCAAAGATCAGATTCTTCAAATCTTCACCTGCTCCTGCCTTGAGGAACTGAATTGCTATATTTGCATCATGAAGGGCTGCAGTTTAAGATACTTTTGGTGGCATTTTTTATGAAGAGAGCTCAGTTATCAACCTAGTTTGTACTACTATAGACTGATCAATGACTTCCTCAGTCTGCACTAATGCAGACTGGGTTTCTTCTTTATTGATTTTTGTTTGATCTACAGCAGGTTTGTCGGATATTGTTTCCTCATCGGAGGTATGTATAATGATTTTCCTCCTTGTAGCCTTCGATTTTGTCAACTTTTGTTAGGCTGGCTTCTTCTTGCTCTGCTTCTTTGCAGATCGGGTCCGTACTGCAGTAGTCTGTACTACTACATTGGTCTGCTTGGCTTTTCGTCTGATCTGCATGTGAGTCGTGAGGGTGTTTTTCCTATCTTTTTTACGTTGATTTGCTTGGATTGGTTTCATGGCCTTCTTTCTTTATCTGAGAGCTTCATCTTCTGTTTGAGAAGGATACTGATTATCCTTTCGAATAGTAGTAGTCTTGCCCTTACCGATCTTGCAAGTTGATACATGCGTAAACTAGCCCAGTTTACTCTTGTTTTTGTAAGGATGGAACACATAATCTCCTGTTGATAGGAGGTTATTTGATCATTGCTGAATTCTCTAGAGAGAATTGCTTTCTTCACAATATTAGCAAGTAATTTGTGTTCTTTGGATAGGAATTTCCTCATTGTTCTTATCCCCTCATTCCATTTATCTTGGCTGAGCATTGCTTGTCTACCCAGTTCGACGACTTCTGATGGAATGATCCTTGTATCTTCATTTGGAAGATTGAAGCATTGTGCAAGATCATCAGAGTTTACCTGGATGGTTATTCCTCTTGCAGTAGAGGTATAAGTGATTTTGCTGCAGACTGTTTACAACTTGTCCCTTCTTGATGAAATCTAGAACTTCATCATCATATATTGTGCTTGTTCGTTCAAACAAAGACTTAAGTCCAACCTCTTCGATCAAGTCTGCTATGTCTCTGACTTCTTCTTGCTCGTCTCGAATTGAATTGAAGTCAAAAACGACACCTATTTGAAGTTCAATTCTTCTTGAAGGACTCCTCTGAGATTCAGAGGATTCCTAGCTTTTTTTTGATGAACTGGATGGTGTGTTGGCCATTTTAAAGTGATTTGAAACAATCGTGATGTTTTTGGAAATCGAATTGAAGTGTTTTCAAGAACATAGAGTTTCGATTTCGTGCAGTGGAGCGCTCGAGTGTTTAGACAGAGAGAGAGAGAGGTTGAGCGTTTGTTAGAGAGAGAGAGATTAGAGAGTAAAGTGATTTTCTAATTAAAAATCTACAGTTTTTATACTCGTTTAAGAAATATGACCGTTGTCAGTGATTTTTCCTGCCGTTACACAGTAACAATTATCAATTGATCGTTATGCATTATTTTAGGAAAGCAGTTATTTAACATTTTAAAAACTCATTTTGTTTTCTAAAATAGATGCAGTAGAGCACTATTGATTCTAGTCTGCACTCAACTTATTGACTAAGCAGTGGTGTTGTAGAGTAGTAGATCTAGTCTGTATTTTTCATTAATAATGCTTAGTCTGCATTCTACATATACAGTAGAGCAATAAAGCATTTTTGGCCAATTTTATTATTGTAAATCAAGTATATATCCAATTCTCCTCGAAAGTGAATGAACTTGTTTTCATCAAGAGGTTTTGTAAAAATGTCTGCAACTTGCTTTTCTGTTGGAATGTATTCCAATTTAATATGACCTTTCTGCACATGATCCTTGATAAAATGATATCTGACATCAATGTGCTTGGTTCTTGAATGAAAAATTGGATTTTCTGAAATAGCCATTGTAGACGTATTGTTACAAAATATAGAAGTTTTAGAGAATATTATACCATAGTCTGCAAGTTGTGACCTCATCCATAATATTTATGCAGTACATCTTTTTCTGAGTATAAGCTTTCCATCTCAACTGGACCAAAGAGATACATACGTAGTAGTTCAAGCATCCTAGTTGATTCTGAAGAGTTTAAAGTTTTAAAGCTTGTCCTAATCTGCTTTCCTTCCTGGCATGGTCTGCATAACTTATTCTTTTTTAATTTTATTTATGGGAGTCCTCTTACTAGGTTTTCTGAGGATAATCTTGCTATGGTTTTGAAGTTAAGATGAGCTAATCTCTTGTGACATAACCAATTTGTATCTTCAGCTTCTTTAGTGTAGAAACAAGTAATCTGTTCTGATTGTGATGAGTCGAAGTCTACTCCATACATATTTTCTTTTCTAATTCCTAGTAATTTGACTTCTTGTGTGATCTTATCTATTACTTGACATGTATCATGAGTAAATGACACATCATAGTTCTTATCACACAACTGACTAATGGATAGCAGGTTATGTTCTAAGCCCTTGACATGAGCAATATCTCTAAAGATTAAAGAACATGTATCAAGGGTTCCATAACCTTTAGTTGTACCTGTCTTTCCTCCTCCAAGTATGACAAGAGGTCCTTGTTCTTTTCTGAAATCTTCAAGGTTGGATTTGTCTCCTGTCATGTGTCCTGAGCATCCACTGTCCAAATACCATATCCCCCTTGTCTTTTCATGTAATGAAAACATGAAGATCTTTGTACATGGTAGCCACTTGAGAGTTAGGTGTATGTTGATCTCCATGGGGCCCTTCTCTAAATTCCATTTGAGAGTTTCTTGCTCTCTTTTTATCGTACATATATACAGGTAATCTGCTCCAGTTCCTTTGAGGCTGTGTAGTAGAGATCTTACTTTGCATTACAGATCTCTTGAGAATATTGTTCTTTTTCAGAACTGTTGGTGCATCTGAGATATTCCTACTCTGCACGGTTTGTGCAGTAGAGTATTGACTCTTATATACATATCCTGCAGTATAGGCTTTCTTCGTCTGCACCTCTACTGCATTAGAGATATTCTTTTTCTGCAGGATTTTTGTAGTGGTCTGCTTATCTTTCTTGATAATAATCTTTTTATCCTTATTGTTATTTAACCAATCATTGTATCCTATCCTAGTTTTATCATGCGAAGATTGACCTACATTGATTAGTTTCTGTAGATCTAAGATCTTGCCATTCCATGCATCTACCTGCTTTTGAAGCTCAGTGTTTCTCATAGTAAGTGTTTCCACTACTGCATTGAGAAGCTTCACTTTTTCATTTGCTTCCTTCAGATTATCTTGAGCATTGATTAGACCATTTTTAGTCTCTTCATTTAAATTGCATTTCTCCTTGAGAGTTGCGATTTGCTTAAGATTTTCCTTATTTTCTTTTAGAACAGAAATAAAACTTTCAGAGGTTTCTTGAAGTGCTTCCTTCAATGCCTCTGTAGTAGCTTCTGAGTCAAAGAGATTAAATACCTGCTTTTGTTCTTCTTCTTTTGCCATGAGGCATAGCTAAGCATTTGACATTATATTTTCATCATGAGAGTCTGTGTCGCTCCATGTCTTTGTTGAATATGCCTTGCCTTTTTCCTTCTTCCCAAGGATGGCCTTGTTGTGATCCTTTTTGAATTTTGATGGAGACGAGTCTTGAGTAGGTCGTCTGTATTGAGCAGCAAAGTGTACTAGTTTGCCACAGTTGTAGATACTTCCTTGTCTGCATCTTTGTTTTTTGAGGGAAAGTTCTTTTTGAAGGTTCTCTTTTTGAATACCTTCTTGAACTTCTTCCCCATCAGTGCCAGTTTTTCTGATAGATCTTCTTCACTTGCAGTCGAGGTGTCACTCTTCTCCTCTTTTGCCATGGATTTCAAAACTCTCTCTTGAGCTTTGAAAGCCAAGGTCTTTTTCCTTGCATTGTCAATCTGCTTTTTCTGCTCAACTTCAAGATTGTAAGTATGAAAAACACCATAAAGAGTAGCCAGGGACATCTTTTTAGATCTCTGGATTCTCTTATAGCAGTTGTCTTTGTGTTCCAGATGTCACCAAGAGATCTCACAAACTTAAGATTGACTTTCTTATTTTCGAAAGTGTTTCCCATGGTTTTGAGATTGTTGATGAGAATGTTAAATATTTCAAAGAAGGTTGTCAGATCTTCATTAGACCTCATTGAGACCAGCTCGTATTGTTGTATCAATGCATCCTTCTTATTCTCTCTAATCTCATTAGTTCTTTCGTTTCTTAGCATTAAATCTTCCGATGCTTCATTTGCTGTCTTGGTATGAACCAAGATTTCGAACATGTTGTCATCTAGGGATTCGAAAATTTGGTTTAGAGCTTTTCTCCCAACCATCTCTAGATCCCAGTCTTCTTTGGTCCAGAGGGATTTTGGCCGTTGTACTTCTCTTGTTGAGTCCTTTGGATCTGGCATCGTTGGAACATTTGGTCCATCCAGGACAATGTCTTGCATCCTCTCATCAATGGAGTTGAGATGTCCAAGCATTCTCAGCTTCCAGTGATTGAACTTGTCGAAGGAGCAAGTTGGAGTTTCTCCACTGTTAGGACATTTAGGAAACTTTGGTGGTGCCATTGTTGATGATAATCTTCACACAAACAAACTGTTAGTAACTTCTTTGCAAGTATAATATGTGACCTTTTCTTTCCAATAACCGTTAAGTCTGGAAAATCAGGCTCTGATACCAATTGTCAGGTTCGAGTTTCAACCTAGAGGGGAGGGGGGGTGAATAGGTTGTATAGGACTTTAATGGTCTTTTCTGTGGAATATTTGTTTTGTGCAGACTATTGCTCTATGGAGACTACTAAGTAGTCTGTAGATAACAATTGGTAGTCTATAGTAGAAACTTGAAACTCTTTGAGTTTATCCCTTTTAGGCTGTGATGATCTATTAGAGACAGTTCTAAATATCAATGTAATGAAAAGCAATAGATAGACACAGTATTTATACTAGTTCAGACAATTGATATCAAATGATGATCGAGAGCTTAGTCCAGTCTTCCCTTGGTGACCAGTGTAGTCAACCCATGAGGTGAGTATCATTATATCCTTGTTTTTGTTTACAAGAGACTTTCTTTTTACAAATTATCTAACTTAAATGAAAAACAAAGAACCAAGATGCTTTGCACAGATCCGGACTCTGGACTCTGCTACAAGACTTTGTTCTTCTGCAGACTAGTGATACTTTCGACTGTATCTTCACAACTTGGCTTTCTTGAGTAATCTTTTAATTGCTAGATTGCTTTGCACTCTTTTCTTTTCAATCCACGTTCAACAACACTACTCAATAAGCCTCACCAGTTCCCTTTTAAAGGCTCAACGAACGAACCCTTGTAGACATTGCACTGTTCCTAGCAGTCCACTCATGTCCTCCACCATCTCGTTCCTGATGCTGACACTCCACTATCCCCAGAAACTGTGCCGTTGCTACTTTAACTCAAATCCTCGCTTGACTGACTTCAAACCTCTGACCTCACCTTGGCAATCACCTCTGCTACAATCTAGTCTGCTGCGACTTCTAGTCTGCACCCAGTCTCTGTTACAACCCTAGTCTACATCCCATATTGCAACCCTAGTCTGCATCCCATATTACAACCCTAGTCTGCACCCAGTATCTCTTATAACCCTTGTCTGCACTCAGATCTGACTCACTTTATGCCTTGCCATGTTGGTCCTCGTCTCCAAGCTTAGTCCTTTATCTTGAAGCCTTTGAGTTCTTTTGTTGCTTATCAATGCACTAGTTGTTTAACCAATGTCCTCTGTAGTAGTCTGCATCTGGTGGCTTGCACGATCTTCATTCATCTGCACCAGTCTGCTCACTGGTATCTGACCTAGACTACAACTTCCTACTTGACTTCTAGCCTAAACATTCTAACTACATTATAACTAATACATCTAAGTTTTGTTACATCAATTTTTATACAAATGGAGGGATTGCACATTCCTATCACAATTGATATAAGCAATGAAGTGAACAAGCTCAAATCTTTTTGGACAAGAGAGGATTGGGATCTGGTACTAGTGGATAGAAGGGTAAGGAATCAAATATTCAAAACTCTGGATGATGGCATGTTTGAGATAGTGGTTCATACAACCACTGCAAAGGAAGCATGGGATGCTCTACTTCTCATAAATTAAGGAACAAATGAAATCAGGGAAAACAAGAACGATGTCCTGATATAACAGTATGACTGGGTCTCAATGAGAACCGATGAGAACCTAACCAGCTTTTATGAGAGGTTCAATGTACTCATCAACAATCTCAAAACTTAAAGGAAGGCTTTTAATAATAAGGAAGTCAATCTAAAGTCCATGAGATCACTTGGTGAGGTCTAGGGAATAAAGGCCATAGCAACGAGGGAGTCCAGAAATCTTGCCAAGATATCCTTAACTCAACTATATGGTGTCCTGCATACATACAACTTGGAAGTTGAGCAAAAGAGACAAATTGATGAGGCCAGGAAGAAAAATCTGGCCTTCAAGGCTCAAGAGAAAATCCTGAGATTAAAGATAGAGGAGGAAACGAGTGATACCTCGTCTACAAGTGAACAAAGTTATATCAGAAGAACTTGCACAAATGGGCAAGAAGTTCAGAAAATTGTTCAAAAAGAAAAATCTTAGGAAGATCTCTCCAAAAAAAGCCAAAGAAGTAGAGAAAGAAGTCTGCTATAACTGTGGAAAACTAGATCACTTTACTGCACAATGCAGACGACCAACACTAAAATCGACTGCACAAAGGTACAAAGAGGAATACAGGAAAGGGAACCCTGGTAGAACGGAAAAATGAAAAGCCTATGCTGCTAAGGCTTGGAGTGAGATAGACTCTAATGATGAAGAAACGATCTCAAATGCTCAGTTCTGTCTCATGGCAGAAAATGAAGGAAAACAACTGGTATTTGACTTTTCTAACTCAAATGCCACTCTAGAGGAATGGAACGAAACACTTCAAGAAACCTATGAAAGCTTTATTTCTCTCTTAAGGGCAAAAAAAGAAGAATCTCGAGCTGATTGCAAATCTCATAGAGAAATACAATATAGCATATAAAGAGATCAACAACAACCTAGCCAAGGTTCAGGATGAGCTAAAGAAATCAGTTAAAAAAGTAAAGCTTCTCACTGCAATAGTGGAGGCACTTACATTGAGGAATGCGAGCTTAAAAAACAGGTAGATACATGGAATGGAAAGACCATGAACTTGCAGAACGTGCAGAAAATGTGTAGGGTTCGAGTTTCAACCTAGAGGGGGGGTGAATAGGTTGTATAACACTTTAATGGTCTTTTTGTGCGGAATAATGATCTTGTGCAGACTGGTGCAGTATGCAGACTACTCAGGTAGTCTGCAGATGAGACTGTCTCGTCTGCACTTGAGATTTATGACTGTGATTAAGTAGATTGACGTGAGAAAGATAGGAAAACAACCTATATGATTCTCAAAGAAGCCAACAGTAGTGTAGACTGTTGCAAAGACTATAGACCAGCCTGAGAAGAAAGCTCAAAAACCCAAAAAGAAAGGTAATCAGCAAGGCACAACCAATCGGAATGAAGCAGACGAAGAAGACTAGAAGAAGACTTGTTCTGCAGACCTCAGACAAAGAGATGATATCAGATCACCCTACTACACAGCCTGCAGAGATAGAAGCTGAAGCACAGTTTGCATCAGCAGAACCACATATTTTCGTCAATGCCACATATAGATTCTTCTATTATGATTAGAAACGAGACAAATATGTAATGATACAGGGTCAGGGCTTTTCCAATTCTACGGTGGTTCAACCTTCTTGGAGTAATGTTTTTCTTTAATTAAAAAAATGTTAACCAGTCCTATGTTAAAAAAATGTTCTGCGGTGCTGAATCGCCTTTGTTCATGATGTACGTTATTTAACTTATTTTGGTTTGAAAATTAAAAGTACCATTTTGTGCCGATGGCAATGGTAGTTTCCATGATATTTTTCTTCTCGTTGCTAATATATCCTGCATTGTTCAAATATAGAGCATATTGAATTGAAAGAATGACTCTTTATTTTTTATTTTATTTTTTGAAAATTAAGGACTTTTATTTTGCTCACTTCTGTACATTTTGCTTGCTCTTATATTTGCACGCTGACATGAGTATAATAGGATCTTTGTTGTGGATCTCAGGGATTTTCGATAGATGAGGACCCTCTCTCCTATATAGTCAGAGTTGTGGTCCTCATTTTTTTCTCTCTTGTCTCGCCCCAGTTCTCAAGCCCCCCTAAGCAAACTGAGTTTAGAGTTTAGGACTTTTTCTCTCCAGGTAATCATGGGTAGGAGCACTACCAAGTTCTCCTATGAGAACACGAACACTTTAATCAAACTAGTTCATAGAAGACGGAGACGGGTGGCGACTCCAGAGGGGTCTGAACCTAATACTCCGAGTAAGATTAGCATCTTGAGTTCTAATAGTAGTTCGGGTTCAGGGTCCTCTAGCGCTTCTAACTCTGAGCTTGTGCATGGTGGGGAGGAGGTTACCTCCGCCTCACAAGTCACCGGGTCTACTCCCCGCATGTCTGTCCCTTTGGATGACGAGCCCGCTCCTCTGGTATGGTTTTGTCCCTCCTACTTCTGCCAACCATCTCGCTCTAACACCCATTGAGAGGGACTCAGAGTCGGAGCAGGAGGACCTTGGAATAGTGGGGGCAAGCCGTACGTCTAGGACAGACTCCAGTCTAAGAATACCAAACTCCCGTCTCTTAGTGCTTGATCTATCTCCACGGCTTCTGCCTTGGAGATGTTTGTCAAATTCAGGGTTCTTCCTTTCTATACTGACAAGCTTAAGGACGGCTTTTAATTTTCTCCTCATGTTTTCATATCAACCATTCTCCATCAAACCGGGCTATCCCCGTCTCAAATCACTTCTAACAGCTTTTTCATAATGGTCGGCTTATGGTTGGAGTGTCATCATCATCGGATTCCTAGTGATGACAAAATCGTTAATCTCTTTTTTAATTTTATTAACTTTAAAGCCAAGTCTAGGTGGTGGTGGCTGCCCCTTCTTGGTAAGAAGATAGTGGACAAGATTTCGAGAAACCACCATGAGTGAAAAAACCATTTTTTTTGCTATTTGAAAAGAAGGGAAAGCCTAGGATTTCCTCACCCATTGGAGAGATAACCCGAACCTGGAGGCCTTCCGACAGTCGAAGATGACAACGAAGGAGAAATGAACCTACGATAAAAGCTTACCTGGAAGAGGACTCCAGGGTGGGGCTCTACGATTGCAAAAGGCTAGCCAAGAATGAAACGAACCTGGTTAGTTGCGGCTTTGGTTCATATCTTCCCGTAGTTCTAACTCCCTAACTAGCTTCTATATTCTTTTAACTCATTACTAATGATTTTGGTGTTTTGGAGTAATCTTGTCAGCCCCTGCCAAGATGTTTTGGATGGTTGAGCTTTCTGCTATGTTGAATGCTAATGAGGTCGTAAACCTTCCGACCCAGCCATAACAACAAACCGATGCCAGTATCAGGGAAACTGCAGGACCGTCAGGCGTGAGGCCTCCCCCAAAGGTTTCGAAAAGGAGAAAGCGGTCTCAGCGGGAGGCCCCTCATGTTGACACCATCAACTTCCCGGACTCGCCTTAGGCACTGAGGAGAATGCGGCTTCAAGTGAGTCTTTACTAGTCTAGCCATTATTCGTTGCCCTGTCGACAGAAAGAAGAGAGACCCGAGGGTCCTATTTTGGTTAACTTAGAGGGCTTCTGTCAGCACCTCACTTTCAAGAAACATTCTCCCCATCCGACTAGTGGCCTCATGGACCTCAACATGGGCAAACCGACACAAATCTACAGCCCGACCTATTACTGTCATCCTGAACTTATCTTGTCTCTAGGATGGGTTCGATGGTTGTCGTGCCCTGGAGTCACTGGTTCTCTCCCACAACTTTAATGCTTTCAGTGTTAGAGTCAGGGGTCCTTGGTGAAGTCGACATTCAATGACTTATATAAGGTAACTCTTCCCTTTCTCTCTTGCGCGAGATATGATCAAAATTTAAAGTCATCTAACACTGTTTCATAACACTATTTCATTCACAGGCTGTGGCCCGTGTTATCGAGTCGCTGACCTTTGTTGAGTTTTCCTCTACCTTGACTCTTGTCGAGACAAAGGTGTGAGACGCCAAGACATGGCTTGGGCTGAACAAAAGCTGTAGGTTGTGAAGGGTACCCTTACTCAATGAGAGGAAACCGTGGCGGCCGAGGACGCCAAGGTGACTGAGTTGTCTGATAAACTCAACACCCAAATCTTAAGGGTCGAAAAGACGGAGAAGACTCTGGAGGAGGCCTGAGCTGATGAAGCCAAGAAGTTCAATGTCGATTATGAGTTCGCATTCTAATAAGTCTTTGAACTTAAGACGAAGAATGAGGATAGACCTGAAGTAACTTTCCTTTTTCTAACTCATGCCATCCCCCCTCGATGCAAGCGTCTAAGATGAGTTCCCACTCTAGTCAAGAACGAGGAGATGGACAAGGCAGAGGCCGCTTCTTGTGAGGCCACTACTCAAGAAACCCAATAGGATTAGGCTTTGATCTCTGTCATGTTGCTTTTTTTAACACCCGGGGAGAGGGGTTGTCCTTGACGAGTTAGTACTTGTAATTCAGTATCTTGAAATTAATTCATGTCCTTCATTTTCGTCTTGTTCTATATAATTTTACTATTTCGATTAGTTGATATTTCGTTAATCATGACCTTTAATCAACTTTCAAGCCATTGAGAACAATGAGATTACGAGTTCGTAATTACGAATGAGCATTAAATAGTTGAGTCTATGAAAGCACGACTTTAATTCAACTTTAATTCATGCCATTAAAAAAGTACAACTTATAAACTGGGCTTAGTATTAATAAAACTTTCTGCCTTTAGGACTTTTCCTTCAAGGGTAATAGACTTTTAAGTCATACCCGATGAAATTCCTAGGGAGCTCATGTCCATTAAGTCGTGCAAGCTTGTACGCCCCTTTAGTCAGTTTGTCACCCGTCTAACATGCTACAAACTCGGCTTTTTTGAGAACCAAGTTGCCTTCTTTTAGATCCCGGATTCTGATTTTCTTGTTGAAATACTGTGCAACCTGTTACTCATAAGCCCGTAACTTGAGGAAAGCTTTATCCTATTTTTCGACTAGAAAGTCTAACTCTCCTCTGATGAGTTATGGGTTCCTTTCAAATAGAAACACCATCATTCTATGACTGGGATGACTCATCTCTATCGAAACCACGGTTTTCATCTGAAACGACAAGCTAAAGGGAAACTCACCCATTAATCTCTTGGGCGTAGTGCGGTACGACCAAAACACCTCGAGTAATGCCTCGGCCCAAAGACTCTTGGCATCCCTTAGTTTCCTCATGAGGGCCTTCTTGATTTCCTTGTTTATGCCCTCGAATTGCCCGTTAGTTTGAGGGTATTTGACAAAAGCAAACCGTTGTTAGATGCCATGCTTATTACAGAACTCCCCAAAGCCTCTACTCGTAAACTGAGTTCTGTTGTTTAAGATAAGGATCTGTAGAATTCTGAACCGTCAAACGAAAGATTTTCAAACAAAGTTGGTAGCAACCCCATCTGCGATCCTTGGGCTGGCCTCAGCTTATGCCCACTTTGTAAAGTAGTCGACCGCCACAATCATGAATTTTCTTTGTCATACTACCAATGAGAATGGCACCAAGACATCAATCCCCCGGTGCTCGAAAAGCCACGGGTCTTCTATAGACGTCAAATCGATACTTGGCTTGTTGGAGCTATGTGAGGTCCTTTGGCATCTCTCATAACTCTTCACGAGCTCATCAGAGTCGGTTTACAAAGTTGGCCTAAAATATTCTTTGTAAACACTTCTGAGCTAAGGTTTGGCACCTATGGTGGTTCTCATAATCACCTTGATGGAGCTCTTTCAGTATCTCATGGCTCTCCTTAGGCATCACATACCTCAGTAATAGGGAGGAGTAAGCCCTTTTGAACAGGTCATCCTCGGTTAAAAGAAACTCAGGACCCTTTCTCCTTAGCTTGAGAGCTTCCCGTTGGTTTGTAGGGAGTGCTCCATATTTTATGAAGGCATGCAAGTTGTCCATTCAAGTTTATAAGTCTTCCACTAGGGTGATTTCCTTAGTCAAGTCGACAACCCTAGGTGAAGTAACTATTTCCATATAGTACCTCAATTTTCTCGACTTCTCCTCCTCTTGGATACTTCTACTCATCCTATCGGCCATGGTGTTCATCTCCCGAGAAATTTATTGTACCTAAGGTCAGCAAGTTCTCTAGCCATGACTTGAGCAGTGTTCCAATTACCCTTCATCTGGCCTCAGACTTCACAGTTCCCATTCATCTGATATGCTACTAGCTTCTTGTCTGTTTAGATTTCAACCCGTAGTGCTCCAAAGTTTTTGACTAGATTCAAAGCCGATATAAGGGCTTCGTACTCAACTGAGTTATTCGTAATCTAGAACTAGAGGTTAATGGCACATGGGAATTCTCACCCTGTTGGGGGTGATTAGCAGTATTCCATCCCCTAAGCCTTTCCTTGAAGAGGAGGAATCGATGAACACTTTCCATTGTTTTCTGTTTGTTAATCACCTTTCTTCTCAACGATCCTCGTGAATGTGTATTCTACAAGGAAGTTGGCCAAAGGCTGAGCTTTTATAGCCGTTCTAACAGGCTATTTTGTCTAACTGGCAGTACCGGTATTGAGAATATGTGTGATCAGATTTACCCACATCAACCGTGGAGAAACAGAAAGAGTAGAATATATATATGAGAAACCCATAACCCATCAGCTTAGGCTTTTGGGTTAACAGTTGGGCCCAGTTCATATGTGTATTCTACTCAGGTCCGATGAGTACGTGGTTTCCTTCCTTGGGCTCTCCCCTGAATCCTAACAAGTGGTATCAATCCTGTGATGCTTTTCCTAGTGTCCGAACAACCTCCCAAATCTGCATCAGAATAACCTTCCAAAACAACATTATTCTTGCTAAAATGTAATGATGTTTTGGAAGTACCTTTGAAGTAGCGTAACAACCACTTGACTGCTTCCCAATGCTTTCTCCCTGGGTTAGACATGAATCTGCGGATCCGAGGTGACTGCTTCTTTGTGAGACGGAAGTTAGCCCCCCAAGGTGTACATCTGGCCTTGGCATTCTGCATGCTGAACCTTTCTAACACTTTCCCAATGTACTTCTCTTGGGATAATATTAGAGAGCCTTTAGCTCTGTTCCTACTGATACTCATGCCCAAAATCTGTTTTGAGGCAACCAAATCTCCTCGGACAACTGTTCCTTCAATCTGTTGATTTCAACCATGTCAGAACCTGCAACTAACAAGTCATCAACATACAACAATAATATGATGTAGGATGAACCAAAGTGTCTCCAGTAACAACACGGGTCCATGGCACACTTCTTGTACCCACTCCTACTCATAAAAGTGTCAAACTTCAGATACCACTACCTTGGAGCTTGCTTCAGACCATACAGACTCTTGGTCAACTTACAGACCAAGTTCTCCTTCCTAGCTATCTGATAACCCTGTGGTTGCACCATGTAGATGTCCTCATTAAGATCACCATGCAAGAACGCTGTCTTAACATCTAACTGCTCTAGATGTAAGTCCTCTACAGTAACAATACTCAAAACAAGTCTAATGGTGGTCATCTTGACTACAGGAGAAAAGATCTCATTAAAGTCAATACCTCTTTTCTGTTGAAAACCCTTCACCAATAACCTTTCTTTGTATCTCTTCCTGCCATCATGTTCTTCTTTGACCTTGAACACCCACTTGTTCTGTAAAACCTTCTTTCCTACTAGGAAGGTAGTCAAGAACCAAGTATGATTCTTTTCAAGGGAGTTCATCTCCTCCTGCATGGCTAACCCTCATTGAGCCGAATCATCCGACTGCAATGCCTCATGATAACACTGAGGCTCTCCCTTGTCAGTCAACAACAGGTAATTCGCTGATGGAGAATATCTTTGAGGAGGCGTAATGGTTCTGCTGGATCTTCTCACTTCAGGTGTGACTGGAACTGTCTCCTCACCTGTTCTGTCACCTGAGCTCCCACTGCTTCCAGCAAGATCTGTTTCTGTGATATCTTCCAACTCTGCCTTCTCCTTCTCTTTCTCTGCTGGTTTCATTGTGCCTTCAGCATCACTTGTAAACATGTCCTTGTACAACATGATCTTGTGCCTAAATCCATGGGCCTTCTCTACCCGCATATTTGGACTGGGCCACTTACGTACCTTATCAACCCTCGCTCTGCTCTGCACCAGGGGATCCTTATCTGCGTATCCCTGCCCAACATCTGGGTCACTTACGCACATGATCAACCCTCTCTGTGCTCTGCATCAGGGGATCCTTATCTGCGTATTCGTTGGGCTCTGATACCACTTGTTGGGATTCAGGGGAGAGCCCAAGAGAGGAAACCACGTCCTGATCGGAGCTGAGTAGAATACACATATGAATCAAGCCTAAGCTAATTGGTTATGGGTTTCTCATATATATATTCTGACAATAAACATATCCTCAACAATCTCCTCCTTATGTGTGAGTCCATCCACATCACCAACTCCCCCTTGAGCCTGAATCCATGGGCCTTCTCTGCCCGCATATTTGGACTGGGCCACTTACGCACCTGATCAACCCTCTCTGTGCTCTCTGCACCAGGGGATCATTACCTGCGTATCCCGGTCCAACATCCCAGCCCAAGGGAGGAAACTACGTTCTATCCGGACCTGAGTAGAATACATATATGAACTGGGCCCAACTGTTAACCCAAAAGCTTTAATAGGTAGCCCCCATATTCTTCAAACCGAAAGGCATTACCTTGTAACAGTATGTCCTAGTTTCTTTGATGAACGAGGGTTTCTCCTGATCCTCTATTTCCATAAGGATTTGATTACAACCTGAAAAGATGTCCATGGACGACAACA
Source organism: Drosera capensis (assembly GCA_001925005.1). Taxonomy (NCBI): domain Eukaryota; kingdom Viridiplantae; phylum Streptophyta; class Magnoliopsida; order Caryophyllales; family Droseraceae; genus Drosera; species Drosera capensis. The sequence goes on from LIEC01011125.1 coordinate 72,835, forward strand.
ATAGGTAATCCGAAGTGGAGTCCACGAGCAGATATATTCGTGGTAATGGGTAACAATCTATTCAGCTTTGTGAGTCCTATAAATTAGGTGGTGGAAATCAACACCTATAATCACACACACACCGGTTAGACGGACTAAGGTTGTGACCTGGGGATCGGTTTCGATGCTTAAGTTAATAATGGTTTAAGATTTCGTTAACTGGCTATAGAGTAGGGTACAGGAACTCATTTCTTTTTTGGATAATAGATAAGGTATTTATAATATAATAAATGGTCTTTTTTTGCCATGACACGATCCCATGGATGGGGCATTCCCCATTCATCCCATGCCAATTTTATCATAGGTTATTGGTTTACTGATGCTGGAATTTCTTGATGGGCCTTAGCCCATGAATTGTTAGGATTCTTTCCTCCAATGGAACTTGTAGTCAAAATATCTTTGATCGTAAGTATGTATGGATGTGACAATTTCTTGTTCTGTGTTAATTGCAATCTATTATTTGATTGATTTTGAAAATACAACACACTGGTAGTGATATGATGGTATATTATCTTATACTTCTTTCGTTTCAGAATAAATACAACATTTTTTTAATATCTCATAATAATTATAATATTATCTTATTTAAAAAATTTAAAAATATCAAAACAATCCTATTTTTTACTTTATAACACATGAACCCATCCCATTATTATTTTTTCCCCATTCTTTTCCCTCCTTGATATAAATATGGTTATATCAAAAATTTAATACACATATGAAATCCATGTCGGTCAATTTGTTGCATTTATTTTGAAATGATGGGAGTAGAATAGAGAGTTAACGTAGGAAGTGTACGGAAATAGTGCATTCACTGTTTGACTAACCCATTGTAGTAAAAAATATTCTCTCTATCCCATTAAAATTACAACATCCGTATATATAAGAAATAAAGTTAGTCATGTTACGAATCGTTCGCGAGACGATTAAACATCGTTTTATACAAAATTATCGTGAAACACTAATGATATTTTAAATTATGTATTTCAATTCTGGGTCAGTAACGTGCTTTCACTTATATCGTTAAGGTGAATAATAGAACTTTTTCAAAACATGTTGAATTGTGCAGTGATAATACAATATTATAATTTTAATGGGATGAAAGGAATAACTGTTTTGACATTTTTATTAAAAAACAAAAGGACTTTTGAGAGTGGTAGTTTTTATGGATCAACAAATATAAGGATATATAGTCTTCTGGTTTAAACAAAGGAAGTATTGCTTGTTACTGAACTTTTTATATCGTCGTCTTTTTAAAAGCTGGTTAGGCATTAGTGTAACGCAAAAATATTTGTACTCCAAAAGATGCTCCAATAGACTCTTATCATCTAACTCAAAATGCAAATGTATTGTCAGCTTTTACAAGAGCAAGTCCAATGTAATTGTTATATGAATAAGCATTATTATATATAATAGCAATTGCTCAAAAAAATTACACTCTAATGGCCAAGCTCATTCATGATAAAATTTACCTTTTGTCAAATGCTGTATCCTACGAGCAAATTTAATGGGATATGTTATTTTGGTTTAGCCATTGACATATTTTCACTCTAAATAGTATAATTTTGGTATAAAATGGCAATGTTCTTTCAACATTGTCATGCAATCTTTTAGAAATTCACACAAAACGTGGTGCACTAATCGCAACATGAGAAAATACCTGGGTGACATGTCTTTAGCCATTGATTTATCATATAGGATATTATAATACGATTTTCAATGAAACAACGTTATTCTTCCAAACTTTTTGTAACATTTTGATTTGTCAAAAAATAATTTAGAAGTGTGTTAAATTTGTGACATATGACTAATATACTCCTTTTAGATAAAAGAGTGAAATACGTGGGAGAAAAAAGATGATATGTTGATAAGATATGACATAAAATAGATATATTATTATATTATTATTTAGAACTTAATTTCATCAATTAAGAAAATGTTATAAATTAGGTAACATCTTAATTTGACAAAATAACATTATTTTGAGAAAAACAAATAGTACTATCTTTGTCACATAAAAACTACAACATTTATTTTTTTGGGTTGTGCAAAAATAATCGAAAATGATTTTTTATTAGAAAATTTTTTAACATAAAAAAATCAAATCGCTGTAATACATTATATTACCTTCTTTCTCACTTATTACAATATATTCACTATCACTAAAAAATACTTATTCTTTCTTCATTAAAATCCTCATAAATTTAATATACATAAAATTTCGTGTCGAATTAATTGTTACATTTAATTTAAGATTGAAAGAGTATTATTTATGGACAAATTGCTCCTTTCGTTCCAATAAAATTACAATATTCATTAAATTGAGTCTTTTCAACTAAATTACAATCTTACCATATTTGAAAACCTTTTTCCTATAAAAACATCAAAACATCTATATTATTTATTTTATATTATATCAATCTATCTCATTATTTTTTCTCATTTTTTTCTCACTCACAGAAAAAAAAGAGTAATTTAATATTTATACTAAAAAATATATATATATATATATATAAATTATGATATCAAATTAAATAGATGCAATTCTATTGAAAGAAATATAACTTTGTCAATGTCAAAATGCCTGCAACCATTGGACGTGCTCCAGTTCCGACACCCCAATGCAAACGTCAGCACACTGTCGAATTTCTCCCGGTCAGCTGTACCCGTACACTTTCTGTCTCCTCAATTGACCCACTCATGACTAAAGTTATGTTTGATCCAATACTCTCTCGTCTCAAAGTAATCAAAGTTGTCTAATGGGACATGAGATTAAGAGTTCTATCATCAGAGCATTTGAGTTAAATGTCATTGTCAACAACATGAATGTTAATAGTCAAAAAAAAAAAAAAAAACATGAATATTCATCCTTAGAGGCATATAATAAGACGTGTTTGGTCGAACTTAAAACATGTCTAGATCAAAGTTTAACCAATAGGCCCTTTTTTTCCTGTCCATGCCTCAGAATCAAGAGTGCCCCCTGGTTTGTGTAGAACATATATGTTTATCTTGCAAACCAGATCAGTATATTACTAACATTGATTTCCATGTATGACTCTCTTTATAGTCCCACAGGACCAGACCAGTTTTCTTACTACAAACCTTCTTATTCGGATCGGGTATCTTTTGTTCCAGATTCCGCGTATCATAATACATCACTCGAATGTAAGCAAGAAAACAATAATGATTAGGTCATGAAAAAAATTAGTACTGCAATTGACAAGTGATGAGCGAAAGAGGAATTATGAGACGGAGAAGAAACATGTTTTGATAGAAGTTATACGTTGTTCTATAGAATAATAATTTTAATACTATTCTCTATGTAGTGTTCCCTTTATTCTCTTTAGATTGTATTTACCTTATCGATACCTTTTTGTATTTTCATTTTCATGTGTTTATTTCATTACGTTTTATTATTTATTTACGGAAATAATACTTCCAAAATTATTTTTGTTGCATCCAAAAGAACCCTACTCACATCAAGTTTTGGACAAGAATGCCCCTTTCTAACGTAGTGTCTAGTAAAATCAATCTTAGAAGTATCAATTTGCTTTATTTATTGGATTCTTTATCTAATTTTTTTTAATGTATGTTTGTCTATACGTGAGTTTTCTTTCATTATTTTCCCACCATCCATAAACAATCTTTTTATTTGTTTTATCTATAATAAAAATAAGATTATGTATATCTTATTTTACGTATATTCTCTCAACCGTCACAATCACAGTCAATAATTTAAAATTACTAAGACCAACAAAAAAATAGTGCATGATTAGATTTGTTTGAATGCACGTCACCCATATATGTGATATAAATCACGAGAAACCTGTGCTGGTATCTGGCTGCCTGTTGGCGACATCTCAATTCACCTTGAATATATAGTATCGAGGAGCTTAGAAGAACTAGCTAGCTGTATTTTCCAGCTTGAATATGTGAAAGAAAATTTAGATGCATGTGAAATAATTGAAAGAGCCTTTATTTTTCCAGTTCATATCTCAAACAAAACAGGGCCACCACCATTGTCCACCAACACCAATTCAACCACCGTTTCACAGATGAGCAAACCACATGCAACCACAACAACAAACATCACCACGACCACCAGCCAAATCATCATGCTAGCTTACCTGTTTCAAGCTTTATCACCTGATAATCAAATCAATAGATGAATGGGGTCTGAAAATCATGTTGAAACTGATTCAAAAATCCCCGAGTTTTCTGTGGGAGATCGGTTTCGGATTCGGATTCTCCTTATCAATCTCTTGCAGATTTCTGAGGCTTCGGATCCCTAGCATCATTTCCTTTTCCAGATATCCTCCGATGTCGGTACTCGAATCCGCTCCGAACTCTTTCAAAACCACAACAAAAAAGCAACACATCTTAGTTCCGAAAACAAAAATCAGCTAGGAATACAAATTCAATCGAATCTGCATTGTCGAGTACCTATATTCTTGAATGCAGGATTTAATGCACCGAATTGAGGCAGAACTGAGACCGAATCCACACAAAACTGTCAGCAAAACATAATCAATCGAATCGAACAATGAATCGAAATCAAATCGACTCCGTACTATACCTGAATCAGAGGGTTCATGAGAGACCAAATAGAGGACGAGGAAGCAGAGGAGAGTGAGGATCGGGATAACATGTACGAGCCTTTCCATTCGAACACTCGTTCCGCTTCGAATCATCATCGCCTTCTCCAGCTTCATCTCCTCCGCGTCCGGAACAGCCACCGTCGGAGACGACGCCGACGCCGACGCCGACGATGACGACGAGTCTCTCCGGTTGCTGCTGCTGACGTTGTCGTCGTCGTCCCTCGATGATCCGGCATTGATGTGATGGTGGTGGTGCTTCGAGCCCGGTGAACCCAGCGATTGCCTCTGCATGTTCGATGAATTCTGTGATGTGAGGAAGAAGAGAGAGAGAGAGAGAATGGTGACTGTTGAGGAATGAATTTTATTAGGAGAGAATGGAATTGATTGGGGTTTAACTTAATCGAGATTTCTGGAGATTAATTTGGGGGATTTTGGGGTTTAATGAGAATCTGACTTTTTGTTTAGTGGTGATAGTATATTATTTTGGGGGACCAAGCTGGATGTGTGAGGGGGCCGAGAATTGGGAAGACACTTTTTTTTTCCCCTTCTCGAGGTGATTCTTGAAGTGGTGGTTGATGTTTTTATGTACTGATGTGGGCCCAGGTGGAGCTGAGTTGGAGTAAAGGCCAAGGGTTACTTTACTCACGGCTGTGTTGTTTATTTTATGCAAGTTGACCGTTGTATTATTTTGTTTTTCCACAATTTTTTTGGGGCTTGGTGACCGTTGGATTGGGTTAATGCATATGAGATTCCATTATAATTATTGTTGTTTATTTTATCCAAGGTGACCATTGATTTTTTTTTCTCCCAATTTTTGTTTGGGCTTGGTGAACCGTTGAATTGGGTTAATGCGTATGAGATTCCATAATAATTATTATAACCAATATATATTTTATATTATTTTATATATATGAATATAAATCTCGTTTTTATATCAAATTACATCTGATCGTTCCGTAACATATATTACATTAAAATATGTAACTTACATAATCAATAATATTTCATGATAATTTTTAAAAATATATATATTTTTAATCATCACAAACGTGTAAAATCAAAACTTTGCATTAATTTTGGGATGAAGGGAGTAAGAACTAGATTGAGGTAATTTTTTTGTAATATCGATAATAGAGGATAAACATTTAACACGATTTAGTAATATAACACTCTTTATGCGATATTCTTTCATTTTGATTAATATATTTCGTCCGTCCCACTTATTTTATAATGTTTTGATTATATATATATATGTCGATGCAAAGTTTGACACAGATGTAACGACGAAAAAACATAATTTTTTTAATAAATTTATTGTGAAACATTAATAGTTGTGTAAGTTACTTATTTCAGCCTAATACATGTTACAGGACTATTAGATATGATGTGATATGAATATGAGATTTATATTCATATATATACAATAATACAAAATACGTGTATTGTATTCTCCCGCCCACAAAAGATATAACATATATATATATATTATATTGTTTTATACCTATGAATATAAATCTCATTTTCATATCAAATCACATTTGATCGTTCCGCAATATGTATTAAAATAAGATTTATATTCGTTCCGTCCCACAAAAGATATAACATATATATATTTTATATTATTTTATACATATGAATATAAATCTTGTTTTCATATCAAATCACGTTTGATCGTCCCGCAACATGTATTAGGTTGAAATACGTAACTTATACAATTAATAATATTTCACGATAAATTTATAAAAATTAGTTTTGATCGTTATTATATATATATCATTT
>LIEC01011126.1:0-60435 GCA_001925005.1 Drosera capensis
CCTTTGATTACTAAACCCTGTGGCACGGTACTGCGGTTCTCAATTTTTATTTTTATTTTGGTCCTTGTAGGTTTCAGTTTCATTACTTTCATTCGATGTTTATCAAATCCTGTGTCGATTTTTGGTGTAAGAGCATGCCCTACACCATCCGTTTTCCCACATTCGCATCAACTGTTTGATTGAATGACTGGAATAGGATTAGGACGGGGATGATACTGCTTTCTGACCTGAAAAAAGATTAAAGGCTGTTCTGGATTGTCGTGCCACTACTAACCTTCTGGGCGGTTGCGTAAGGGGATGTTGTGGCGGTTCGGTTGGTGCGCATATGTTATAACGGTTGACGTATGTTGTTTAAGATAACATGTCATGGTGAGACAGAGGTAACTATGATAGGAGAAACTAAGAGCCATCATCAGGGATACTAAAAATCTCGAGATATTTACTATATGACTAATTAGCTATACACAGTTAATTCTGAACGAGAGACGCATATGCGCATCCTTGGATGTTTTGAGACCCCCTAATGCTTAAGCAGGGTTTTGGCAGCAGAGCTATAAATTCTTTCGGAACATAGAATGCGGTTTCTTTATCTTCTTGTTCTTCTTATTTTTGATTTTTCGAATTGGTTTTGTGGCATACTTTTTCCCTTGACATTGTTTTGATTTCGTTGATTTCTTTTTAGGTTGAACGAGGATCAGATCTGAGCTGGTTAGTTCATGCTATTGTCCAGCAGACATGGTCACGGCTTTGGTGTTCAACCCTGATGTGTCTGCTCCCTTTCTTGTCCCAAAAGCGTGAGTAACCCTCCTGCCTTCCTACATTCCAACGTTTTCTTTATGGCTTTGGGGAACGTCAGCTAATGGATTTTTTTTCCCGGTCTCATATTGTTGCACGTCCCATGATGGATTCAGTTCTTTTATCAAGGGTACGAAGGAACCTTTGAAGCACAGGCTTTGTTGGAAGCAACCTAGAAGTACATTAGATGCTTCACATGGAGGTAGTTTTTGAATTGATTTTTGTTTTTCTTTCTTTCTATCATGCAAGGTGTTTTTTGACACTGAGGTCTTGTGGGCATGGCGAGATGAGAGTGGGACTTGATATATTGTTGGTATTTGCAGGTAATATGTCTAAGTTTCCAAGAATGAATGTTTGGGATCCTTACAAGCTGCTTGGAATCAGTAGATATGCATCCTCGGAGGAAATATGGAGTTCTCGCAATTTTCTGTTGCAACAGTATGCCGGAGATGAGAGAAGTGTGGAATCAATAGAAGCAGCTTTCGAAAAGCTTTTAATGAGAAGCTTCAGAGAGAGGAAGGCCACGAAGATGAACTTGAAAGCTAGGTTGAAAAAGAAAGTAGAAGAGTCCCCATCTTGGGTAAAGAATGTCCTCAGTTGTTTGGAGCTTCCTTCGCTGTCCATCATTGCAAGAAGATTATTCCTGTTCTCCTTTATAGCTGGATGGAGTATCATGAACTCTGTCGAGACTGGACCTGCTTTTCAGGTTAAGCTTCCTAATCAGTAATTGTTGTTCAGTTGTGTCAAAACAGACTTGCAGTGTCTGAAAAATGCATACTAGAGATCAAAGAGAAGACATCATCTTCATAGCTTAATGGATTTGTTTAAGCACAGTGAAATGCTTGAGGTGGTCTACTGGTCTAGTTTATGTTCTAAGAAATATGATTAGAACAAGATGCTATGAGTTGCTTGAAAGATTGACAACTTAGTGATCAGTTGAGCACATATGATGAGAAGATTATGTATCTAGATTAGTGTAAGCCAAGGCAGAAACACTTGTCATGTCCTACATATTTTGCCATATATGCCATCAGTTATTGTAACATTGTTCGACTTTGGTCGTTTTAGCTTATATTTGCCTACCTTGCGATGAGTTGGCTGAACTAAACGCTTAGTTCATTGAACATTGAACATTGAACATTGAATTTTTCACCTTGTTGATGCAGGTGGCAGTTGCTGTGGGAGCATGTGTATATTTCTTATATGACAAAACAAAGAATGGTCGCAGAGGCGCTATCTTAGGGTAAGCGATAGAAGGAGGAGACTCCTCCTCCAAGTTTTATGCCTTTTCATGAACATTACTGGTTTGTTAATTTTGATCTCAAATTTTGCTCCTCTTTCATAACGTCACTCGGTGACCTTTTGCTCCAACATCTTCGCGTTCTTCACAGGTTTGGATCGCTTGTGGCTGGTGTGATATGCGGCTCGTGTGTGGCTCCAGCTATCCCGACAACAATTCTGCCTCCTACATGGACACTGGAAATGATCGTGTCAATGGTGGTTTACGTTTTCTTGTTTCTTGGATGTACCTTTTTGAAGTAAAACTAGGACACACACTCGGGCATCCCATTTTTGGTACACCCAGAGAAATTTTCTTTACATGAGTTTGTTTTTCGCTGAAGCGTGGTGTTAATCTTTCGCTACATTCTTCACGTATTTGTTGCTTGTGCTTTTTTATGCTATAACTTGCACAGTTGCTAGTCGGAATGTGCTGCCTATTTATTTGCTATGCTCAGTCTTCTTATTGAAATTCCTAGACCTGATTTCTGGCTGCGTGCCGTGGATTATTTTTGTATTGGATATTTGGATCCACTTTTTTCTTACGGCAAGAAATCTGCATCACATAATAGGACGTCACTTGTACGATTTACTCAAGACGAGGGAAGCAGGAGTGCAGCAAAGCTTGATGCTCAAAAGAAAGTAAGGTTCATATATATCACACGAGTCGTAATAATGAAGGCAGCAACTCAAATTATCGAAATTTCAGATTATGATTACTACTAGATATACTTGTAGCTACAATGAATCCTACGAATATCTTCCTGGAGCATAGCAGGACTGCACAAGGGCAAAACAACGACCTTTACGCCACCCACGTTAAACAAAAGGATGTTGCCACCATCCAGAACAAAAACGAAAATGGGAAGAGCAACGAAAGAAAAGATTTATACATCACATGCTCGAGTTCCTGCCAGACAAGGTTTTACTAAAACAGCTCTGTTACAGAATTCTACGAGTGAAATGAACTGTAACTGTTTCCTTGAGAGCGTCAGATCAGTACTTCCAGTCCAAAAGATGTAGCATATACCCTGGCATTCAAAATCTTGGCATTCCGCTACTCCGTTGCAAAAAGAGCTGGAATCCCCTCGCTGGACAGGGGTCATTCTCCAATGTTTTTACAACTAAAAGAGCCCGACTGTCACGGGAGAAGCCGGACTCCACCTGAGCAAGGTTTACCCTTCCATCGCCGTTCTAGATCTTGAAGGACTTGTCATGTCCCCAAAGGTCAAATTATTTACTTCAACCGCCGGGATATTATCATGAGCATTCAGCATTATTGATACATCTATCAACAGGAGAACACAAACCACATGTAATCAAACAGGAGAGCCGTTTGCAGTTCAATCTCGAATTAGACAATGTTGAATACAAAAACTTAAATTAAGCAACACTCACCTGATTGAGTTTTTGAATGCTTGGAAGGCCTAGCAAATTCCAAGAGCTCACGAGCCACTTGCTGGTTAGCATGAATGAGAGGATTGCTCAGAGCTTGCATCACGCTATTAAAAACCATTCTTGATTCAGTTCCTTCACCTACACTGTGATTCGCTGAGTCTGTCCTTCTGATGTCGGATCGACAAGAAAGCTTATGTTTAGATTTTTTTCTTATGATGCTCGGCACCCTTTTGTGTCTGTTTGCTTCAGATTCAGCTACTTCTCCAGCATTACAATCTGTAGATTCCATTTTCAGTGCTTGTAGTTGGCATGAGCGCCCACTGTCATTGGCTCTCTCATCTTCACCTAAGCGGCATTTTTCAGAATCTAAATTGCTTACATGTGGCACAACATAAGGCCATGGTTTTTTATCCACAATTTGCGCCAGGTTAGCAGATACCATGAAATTGCCCCCGGATTCAGGGTTTTCACCAACATCGCATTTTGCAGCCTCGGCATTTCTTACTATGAAACGATAGGAAAGTTTTGGTTTCTGGTCAACAGTTCGTGCCATGCTGTTGCAGACCCCAGAATCTCCATTCTCTCTGCGTTCTGTACTTCCATCGATGAAGCTGTTGCCGGAGCCAGAATTGCTTACCTGTTCTTGACCACATGGTCTTATGCTATTCACAGACCCAGTTTTCCTTACATGGTTTCCATCAGGAATCCTTCTGTGATTAAATGCTCGTTCCATGCCATGGTCGCTGCCATCTGGTTCAGTTCCTTCACCTACGCCACAATTTGTAGGTATGGAGCTTCTTACTTTAAGTATAATAGGACGACTTGATTTGTGACTGAGAATATGAGCCATGCTATCAGAAGCCTTGTCACATCCATTGACCATGGAATTGGTAGTGCCTTCATCAGTACTGGCATTTTTAGATACGGTCTTTCTTACACGACGAATTCGAGTAGAAAGCCTTGGCTTCTCATCTTCTGTGGACCAAGTGCACTGCCGCTTCCTGGTTTGTTTTGGGCTCAGGAGTCCTAATTCAAGAGCTTCCCGAATTTTAGTTGTCGGGGGTCGAGTTCTAGTGCTTTGCCTTCTACCACTGACAGCAGGCTCCTGTTCTGTATCTGCAACAGGTTCAGATGACACTGGATGATTTTCGCTGCCATCGTTGCCTTCTGCTTCCACTTTTATCTGCATTTGAGTCTCTGGCTCGACCTTGACTGGATTGGGTTCGTCCCAGTTATCTGAATCCAGTGCTGCTGGTTTGTCATCATGTTCTTCGGAAGTATTTATCACAGCACTCTGTTGGCTTTTCCCTACTGAATTATCAGCAGCTATCGAGCTCAGCAGCGTTTCTGTGACAGGGTCAGCTATTGAAGCAACTATACTCTCCTGAGCACATGAGCTCAAAATAACTTCCGGTTCTTCTCCAGCAGAACTCATGGCACATGCAATGGTACAATCAAGTACCTTTCGCTTTTTAAGGACAGGGAATAATGAGCTTGGGCGATCCACCTTAGGCCGACGGCTGAACTGATGCTTTATTGTCCTTGACGGCTGGCCCTGAGAAAGACTTGACTCCTGACACATAAGGCTTTCAGGTAATCCATCTGAGGGTTTTGGGCTATCACTTGCTATTTTACTGGCTTCAGGCTCCTCTTTTGCCAAGTCTGCAGTATGGCTTGCATTAACACAATTTGCATTCCTGTCACTCAGTGGAGCATCCGCGGTTACTGGTTCCTCAGCTGATTTCGTCAACAAACTCTCCTTTATCTCTGCGGACTGTTTTTTCATGCCAACGGGTTTTTTTGGTTGAAGAGGTAAGCTCCTTAGCTCCCGGATCTTGGATGGGTTCTCTGCATCTCCTGCGCTGGTGTCGACTACAGTGAACATCATAAGGTTTGCAGTACTGCTAACTCGGGGTTTGAGATAACGGTGGCGTTTATGACCAGAAGCATTATCATCGTCAGAAGAAGATATAGCTCCATTTGCACGCCCATTTTCAACCTTTGAGGCATTACCTGCAGCTTCCCCAACATCCAACTCAAGGAATTGTGGCTCTGACGTGACTCTACCTAAAACATCACTCACTGAATCAAAGTACTGATCCCCTTTCACAAGTTTCCTCCTGGAGAACTTCTTCACCCCGGGCATAAGAAAAACCAAACCGCTCTTGGAGCCCTTGTAGCCCTCGGATTGCCATCCTTTAGCTAACAGACGAGGCCAAATGGCTTCCCAGAAAAAATCATTTGATCGAGCTTTGCTAAGCCGACTGCCTCCTGTCAGAAACTCAACTATTTCCGAACATGACAGGGAAGTAAAATCCTTGCCAGAAGGTAGCTCAGGGCGTGAAGTGGAAGTCCTTGCGGTCCTTGAAGTCTCTATTGCTAGTGTGGTCAGATCATCCTTCCCTTTTCCAATTCCAACTGCATCTACTAGAGCATGGAGGCCAACCATGCTCTTCAAACTCGAGACATACTCTTCCAATGAAGTTTTTCCCTCTGCATATGCCTTGGATGCCTGTAAGAAAATCGCAAAAATTAGTATGACTTCATTCATTACTGATTGACAAAGCTAACAAAAAAAACCATCTCATTTTTTGGCGAAATGCACATGTACAATAAGTATGGGTGCTTGCAATGCTTAACTAAACAAATCTACTTTGCCAAACTCATTCACATAATCCAACTGATGATAGATAAAAAGGTGCAAAATACAAGTTTCATGTTACCTCCTGCAAGGTTGTTTTGGATTCCTCTGATAGGCAGGGAAGCAAGCGAGAGAAGAGTTCTTGCTGTCTACCACCCGAAAACAGCTTCTGCCCAACTACACTCTTCCTGCTACTCATCTTCCTGCAATCTGACCATCTGCAGTAACTAGGCGACCTGTAAAACTTTCCATAGTAGAATGACAGGATTTGCCCCATATCTTTGCTACCCATGAATCTTCCCACTTGAAGCAGGTTCTTCCCGAAGACATACAGACCAAGAACAAAACAATCAATTCCAAATTCACCCCAGGATCCTGTCAGCAAACCAGGAATAGGGAAACAACCACTGGTTTCATACAACTGGTTTGAGGCATCACCCTTGAAATTTTGATGCTTCTTTGTATCATTGACAAGATTCACTTGCTCATTTGAGTGTGCTGCATCATCAGTTTGGTCGTCACTGACTCCAACTTGTTCATCACTAGTGGTTTTGACCTCCTTGATCCATGTAATTGGTACCGGTAGTCCCATTAAGAAAGAATGGGAAACATCAATGGTCGTTGGAGCCTCAGCTGGATTAGATAAAAGCTGAAGTCGCTCAGACTCTGTCAATAACTGAGGGATTTTGGCCTGATATTCTTCGCCGATCCGTGGAGAAACAAGTGGTGCTTCCAAGATATAACTGGTATCAGGAGATTCCAAAGAAAGCACATCTCGCAAATGTGTTTCGCCTGAACTTTGATCATCTTCACCGTGAAGAGAGTCCATCTGTAAGATGCATTTAAAGAATAAAAAATCCATGTATGAAGCAATAATGACTCTTGAGCGGCAATTCCAACATTGCAAGAACAAATTAAGGAGAACAACAAAAATGAAGCAATCCATAAGCCAATAGGTAAAAGTCTGAAACCAAAGGAACACAAGATCAAGCATGAGATCACGTTTAGAATCAACCATCAAATATTTCCAGAAAGCCTGGTCGACCATTCTCATGAATTTGCTCCAAATTTTCCTCAACCTATAGTTTTTTTTTTAAAAAAAAAAAAAAGAAGAAAAATCCCTTACCTACCTCCAACTGGGAACGAGCTGCTTACCATCTGAGACCCCAAATTAAGTTGCTGCGATCATCTGTTTGCTATTACCAGCAAGCACATACATGCTTATATGCTGTGGCAAGAACTACTTAGTATAGGAAACCTTCAGGAAAATACCCAACTACGATACTAGACCAAGATGGGAGTCTGAAAACAAATAAATCCACCTAGGATGGTTTATAGACTTCCTGAAACAATTTGTATCTATACTGATACCCCAAACCCAAAACTCAAGTAGAATGTTCAAACTCATGCCACGTACAAAGATGATTCCTTCAAGTATCGAATGCTCTCAAGCATGCTCCATAGCTCAAACCATGACCATCTATCTAGGTCTTAAGTCACATCATAAATGAATGAGAATGGAGGTTGAGAGCCAAAAAATAATAATATTAGAATTAGATAGCTGGTTTCATAGTTAAACCCTAGACATAGGATAACGAAAAACCGCTAAGATCTAAGCTTAGTACTGGATAGCTCAAGAATGACCAAGTTCCCCTATCAATCCCCAGTGGCCAATACAAGAGAACAATAAATCAGGAATAAAGCTTACAAATTAAAAAAGAAGCATACGAGAAAGCTGAAAACCAATTTGCTCCCATCTATCCCTAATCAAAGTTCAACCAGATTGCGAATAGAGCTCAGCTTGCATTCTTCTCCGTCACAATGCAATCTTATGCAAGCATAACCAACCCTAATTGCCAGTACAGCAACAGCTCCAAGATCCCAATATCAGATTCTCTCCACAACAAAAAAATCCCTTCAGATGCACTACCCTATTCATAACTGTTAACTCAATTTCATACAAGATCTGTTCTCACCAAAGCAACCGACAATCAAATACCTACACCAACAACATACATTAACAGAATGCACATGACATATACCCCCAAAGCATTGTTACAATAGGGTTGACACAGAAGATCAACAATTCAAGCACAACCCATAAAAACAAACCCGGAATCAAAATATTTCAGCATTACACAAGGAACAAGACACCTCAGGAGATGACCCATTAGGTTACAGATACCAAATAACAAACATAGAAAACACAAATTGGAAGACACAACACAATGGACCATGCCATCAACAAAAAATTATCCAAGTCCAGCACACGAGAAACAATTTAACATGAACAATATGATGATGATGTGATTGACTAACAACCTCTCTTCCTGTTCATCAAATACAAGAATCCCACGTCTATACACAAACTTCTCGCAGATGGGCACTCAAGTTTCGAGTCTATTAACTTTAAAATTGGACCTTTATTGTATGAATGAACAAGCAAACTTGCTAATCGAAACCATGACATGAAACAAAACAAAACAACCAAGGAAACAAACATATATGAAACAGAATCTTATGAGTTGAAAGAAAATATATTAATATATATACCTTTGAAATGGATTTGATTCAGCTTGGTGGTTGGAATTGAGAGAGAAAGGGTGAAGGGCAAGAGAGGGTATTCGAAGAGGAAGGGGGAGAGAGAAAACGCACAAGGCAAAGGCAAAGGCAAAGCAAATCAGCAAAGTGTTACGTTTTGCGTTTTGCGAGGATGGATTTTTGAGAAGAGAAATATATGTAGCACGAAAGTAAAATAAAGCAAAGCTATATAAACTGCTTCGACTGATTAATGCTATGACTTTTTCTTTCACGGGGTTGTGTTGTATTCGTTGATATTGTATGTGATCAATGTTTCAAATTGTTTAAACCGTGTAAATTATTTTTCCTATCTCAAAATCATTGTAATATTTTTATGAAAATTGTAGATTGGGTTAAGTTTTGATGTACATAATACAATGAGTAAATATCATACTATCGTTTTAGCCATGTAACACTGTTTTAGAAAAGATTGATGGATTATTAAGTAGAGCATTGAAATTCCACATGATACGTATTTAGTAGTTCAATGGTCTGAGTCTAGCGTTCACTTTTGATGATTCTGCTCATGACCCTTTTGTTGATATAACGTGTAGAAGTTAGCATATGACAACGGTGCAAGGGCTATGCCTGTGACTAAATATTAAAAACTTTGGAGAGTTTATGAGATCGGACGGTAATACATTTTTGCAATGGACTGTGCAATTGTCATGAGACGTCACAGTAAATACTCCCATCTAATCATATGTTAATGGACACAAGATGTACGTTATATTCGTTTCTTTCTTTTAGGAACAATATAATTTGTACTGGTAAACTTACAAAATAGGTATGAATGTTTCAAAACTTTTTTTTTTTTTAATTTTCTTTTTTCATCGTTGATAATTATTGAAAATAAACTCATGAAAAAGCTTTAAAAAACGTCAAACATAAGATCATGGACATTGTTTTTTGAATACCTTGAAGCTCCCATGAACTGGTTAGTTCAATGCCTGATTAGAATGTGAGTTTGAATTTCTTCTGATGGGTCAAAGCCGATGATTTTTCTTTTGAGAATAAAAATCCAGTATGCAGAATTGTAATTTTCTGAAAAGAAAAACACGCAATTTCTGAAGCTGAGGTTTCCAAGCTGTTGATGCTAAACCGAAGTACAAATGTGCGTGAATCTAGATGATTTGAGATCACACGTTAGTTGGGGTGAGATTCAACAGTCCACTGGGCTTAAAATCAATTTGGGCTCTGAGCCATTAGACAGAAGTTGGATCCTCTGCCGTCTGGACATGGCTGTTGTGATTTTTATTTTATTTTTGTGTGTAAATGTTACGAAATAACATACATACTGCATTCTTCCGCACCAGCTTAAGGAAAGCCAGCAATGTGTTATCATCCTTCAATCTCCTTTTGTACTTGTTTAGCATTAGGTTACATCACACCAGCAAGTAACTTCCTTGTAATCTTAATGGGACTTTGTTCCTCCATTCGGAAAATTTGGCTATTTCGTTCCATCCAGATGTCATAGATCAACCACGCTATGAGCCTGCCTCCTTCGTTTCCTAGCAATTTCATTTTTTCCACAGGACACTCGCGAGAACCATTGCATCCAACCGGACCATACACAATAACGACGATTTTATAGGTTCAAAGACTGCAATATAGGATTACATATCTCCTGTGTATATGCATATAAGAAGAAGACGTGATCTCTGTTCTCTTGCTCGGTTATGCATAAGGCACATACTCCGTTAGTAGACAGGCGCATCGAAGCCAACTTATCCTTAATCCTCAACCTGTCTAGAAAAGCCAACCACATGATAAATCCATGGCGAGATTGAACATCCATATTCCAGCAAAGTCTCCACCATGACATTCAAGGCATATCTCCTTTTATTGCCATATAAACACTTCGCACAGTATACTTTCCTCCAAGTGTAGGTTTTCATCTCAGATTATTATGTCCATACTCCACCAGAGCCATCAAAGCGTCCCTTACATCCAACAACTCTTTCCATATCCAAGGCACTCCTTTACCACAAGTCACAATTCATGTATCAACTCTCCGTAGAATGGATCCATTGAATCCATAGACGATCCTTACTCCTTACAATCACCAACTTGAATAACAAGACAGTATTTCATCATCTGAACTTGAAAACACCAAGGTCATCTTCTTTGAAAGGACGACAGACCTGGTCCCATGACACCAAGGCTCTCTTACGATTCATAACAATTCCACTCCATAAGTATGCTCTACAAATAGCCTCTAAATCATCCATGACAACAATGGGAATCAAGAACACCAGCGACCAATATAAATACACAGTAACCAAAACAGCCTTAATCAGGTGAAGTCTCCCAGCATATGAGAGCATACGAGCAGACCAAGTTTTGATATGCGTTGTCATTTTCTCAATGAGAGGAGTATAATGATGTATATTTAGTCTTTTAGCAGTCAACGGCACCCCCAAGTACTTCACGGGTAAGAATCCAACTTCAATTCCAATAATGCTGGCAAGATTTCTCCCCTTCTCCGCAACAACACCACCAAACAAAGCTTTTAGAGGCATTCATCTCTAAATTTATGCTGCAACAAAATATTTCAAACCATCTCTCAAGAATCTAACTGAAGTAACATCAGCTCGGCATAAGAGCATGAGATCATATGCAAAAGTGAAATTTACAACTCCAAGCCTACTACACCTAGAGTGAAAACTAAACCCAAGTGCCTTGCTCCCTTTCTTCATTGTGTGTGCCAAATAATCCATGATCAAGACAAAAATATAAGAGGACATAGGCTCTCCTTATCTCACTCCTCTCTTTCCTTGAAAAAAACCATGGAATTCATCATTGACATTCAAGATATAGCACACTGAAGTTATACAAGTCATTATCCAGTTCTTGAATCTCACATGAAACTGGAGCTTACAAAACAAATCCTCAATACAATCCCAATGCACCATGTCATACGTCTTCCTAAGATCAATTTTATCAAGACATCATGGGAAAATACATTTTTTTCATACCCATATAAAAGGTAATATCAATCCTAAAAAAATTAAAATTTTTAAAAAAAGCTTAATATAAATAATCTTATAAAAAATTATATTCATAAAAAATCAATAAAAATATAAAAACAATTCATCATCTATCAAATAAATAAATCTGAATAATTAAATAAAAAATCCAACTATCCGATTCCAACTGCATGTGTTGCTGTATCAAAAACCGTGAATCCAAATCCACATCGCCCACTGTTTGGATCAGCCCACATGTTACAGTCATGGGTGGTTCTTGTTCATTTCTTCCTCGGTTGAGGCTATAAAGATCACTTGGTGAGCCCGAGTCCTCATACATCAACAAGGTATGTTTGTAAAATATGATATGAAGATTAGATCCTCAACATTTTTAATATTTTCATCCCAAATGTAATTGAAACATATTATCATATCAAAGTTTACAACAAAATTTGGAGAGAAAAAATGCATGCTTATTATAAAATTAATCTTCAACTTTAACGAATAGTTTGAAATACTCATAAAATACCTCGACATTTAGCGGGTTTTGATCTCCTGATCTATCCTCACATTGAAAAAAATGACTAAACCGTTTATCATGTGGGGGTGGGGTGACTCCCAACGTTGAGTGTAACTAAATGATTATTATGATTAATACGATGATCATTTGCTTACTTCATATCATTACGCCTGTAATCGAAGAGTAATATGATGAAACAATGTTGAAAATGAGTCATCTTCCCAGCTCAATTTAAGAAAATCATCAATATAACATTCTTTAGGTCCTAAAAAGAATTATAATTATTTAACTTGATATAAGAATTTATATAGTGAAAATTATAAAATTGTGTTTTATTTTTCTAATTACCAAAAGATGATACATCTTTTCTTCTTACCAATTATTTCTTTCAAAAAAACATATCCTCTTAATGATACGTCTTTATTCATTTCATTTCTTTCCTCTTTTGTTTTTTCGTGTCCATTAGATCATCCCTAATCTTTAATAAATTATTAAATATCCCTGTATTTCATCGTCTTATTATTCGAAACCCTACTAGCCGCAGGCTCCTCCCACGACCGCCACTTCATAATCACATCATCATCAACCCCAATCTCCCCCGACACAATCCCAATTCCACCACAATCAGCGTCCCTTCGAAAACCGACGATTGAAAGGGAATCCTAAAAAATGGTCGACGGGAATCACGACGAGAGAACTAGACGGACCGACGACGACGACGACGGGGATGGGGGCGAACTTTGGCCATAGTAGATTCGTCGAAGCTGATCCGTCAATGTAGAATATCATTGCCAAACCTCTTCAACTCTGAAGCCCGACCAAGTTTGGCATTGATTATCAAGATAGAGCCAAAAAAAAAAATAAAAAAAATTGATAAGACTCTTAAGGTGATATGCCGTGGTGCCAAGTCACTTGGTTCGACCTCTCAGGTTAGTGGTAGAAACTTTCTTCCAATTTTGCATTCTGTAATGCCCCCAGGTGAAGAAGGATTGTCTCATTTTGACTATGTATATATTCTTTACGAAATCGTCAAATTGAAATGCAGATTTTCACTGGAAGATTTTCGGTGTTCAATCGCCAACGGACGAGGTATGAAATTGGATCATGGAATTTCGATTGTGTTTGGGATTTTTCCTTTTTAATAGGTTCAGGGCCTCTATCTTGTTAAGATAATGGAGTATGTTTTTCAATCTGTATGTTTCATAATTATCGAGCACTGTCAGTTTCGTCGGGCATTGTTTGTTTCCCTAGGACATTGTATCTTAATTGGGATATGATTTTGGATTTCGATCAAGGAACATCGGAACGCATTGTTTGAGACGAATCAAAGTCACGTATTATTCTGGCAACTGTTTTCAGTCCTTTTGTACATTATTTAGTGTTTCCGGCAATGGTGACGATGGACTTGGCCGTTTCTGTCTTTCGTGCACTATTTTAGTGTTTTTCGATGATGGTAGTAATGTGTGGTGTAGATGGATTTTGGTGACAAATACTATGCATTGTTTTTTGGAGCATTATTTTAAAATATACGCACTGTATTTGGATATACAAGCATTTGTTTAAATTGGGAACTACGACAGGCACGCGACGACGAGGGACAGCGACGGTCATTGACGGCGTCGTTAGATTTTTAGGATTTTAGTATAATTATTATAGGTTATAATATATTATAATAAATCATTTCTTTATTGTGGTTGAGAGCAAATTATATAATAATTTGAACTAATTTATAATAAAATTTTTGCACTATAATTTATTGATAATTATTAAAATAAAATACAACTAATTCGTAATTCTTAATAAGTTAAATTCTATAAATAATGATTTATTTGTCCTACGATTGTGTGATATGGATGAGCCGAAAAAAGAAGTTGAAAAAATGGTGGTATATACTTTAATAACTTTAAACTATTAAAAATCCAAATAAGTAATGCTTTATGATACATAAAAAAGAAGAAGAAGACAAATGACACGAGAAGGAGTGAAAGAAAACATATACTGCTATCTTATGTTATTGGAACTCCATGAAAATATCATGAGCAAAATATGTTTTTTTTTTCTTTTTTTACTTTATCTTCATGATCATGCACTTTTTCTTCATGTTGCATACGAAGTGTGAGTGTCCTACAATCCCGCAGCCACACAATCCATGAGATCTTGAGACGATGTTATATTGAATAAAATCTTCTTATGTTTAATGACATTTTTTGTATCTGTGTTTTTATTTATCGGTCTGTCATGATGATCGCTTCGATTTGCCTAGAGCCAGAATCCTCTGCCGGTCCCCGCCCCGCCCGGCGGTGGCCTCGCCTACTCTCAATCATCTCGATTCAACGAACCCATCTCCAGATTCACCTCTCAGCCTCTTTGATACGATTCACATACTAGTTTTGTTTTGATCTTCACCTGAATCCCAAAACCCTAAAGTTTTTAAACGAGTTTTTTTCTCACATGATCAGCTCCATTTCCTTGCATTGAACTCCATCAAAAGTCATAAAATTGTGTTGCAAATCTGCCCATTTTTAAATTGAAAAAGACACCCTTTGTGGTGAAGAGATAGGAGTCTAATGGGGTTTTTGAATCTCACTCGAAGTCCCTAACTTTTCAGCCTTTTGCCCATTTGTAATTGATATATGTTTGCTACTCGTTTGTGGGTACTCGTTGAATCTTGATTGTTCACACTGATCAGTGACGACTCTTCTTTTTAATACGAGTTTTGGTTAATCCTGAGTGATTTATTTCGAGTTCCAGATTCATTTCTTGTTCATAAATTGCATTCTGGTATCTGCTTTGATCGAGTAATCGAGTTTTGTTCAGCTTAGATTAGGAATCAACCATGTTGACGTATTGCAGTTTGAGATTCACGATGACTAAGATAATGGGTTGTTTGCAATTTTTCATGGGAGGATTTGTGATCATATTGAGTCTGATCACCGTATTGAAGCTCTCTTCCCATGAATTCTTCTTCCGCCACGAAGAAATCTGTCGATACATGTATGGCATCGACGAAACTTCAGCGGGGTTTGATGTCAAGGCATTTTCGGAGCGTGTCCATGAAGTTCTTGATAAGATGGAGAGTTTGCAGAACAAGCTCGAGTTGGCCGTGGAGGACATGGAGAAGGCCGAGGATGATCTGAGCAAGAATACTGTTTCAAAGCTCGCGTTCACGAAGTATCTGAAGAAAGATGTCATGGAGCCGCTATATCAAGCACATATGGCGTTGAGGGAGATTCAGCTGCCAAGATTTGAAGCGGCGGAAAACACAACCCTGATGGAAGATCCGTTGATCAACTACTTCGTGAACGAGGAGATCCACAAGTACATTACCCCGAAGAAGAACAGGAACGGGAAGATCAATATGTTCGAGAAGGATAATGTTTACAATACGATTGGTCATGCTTGTGTGCTCGTGAAGAAAGAATTGGAAGAGTACATGGACTATGATATTTCATCTTACTGCAATGATGATTGGAACGTTGCTCAGGAGCTGATGCTTCGAGGCTGTGATCCTCTGCCGCGAAGGCGTTGCTTGACACGAGCCTCAAAGCTCTATCTGACGCCTGATCCCATCAATGTGTCACTGTGGAAGTTGCCGGACAGTAGGAATGTCCGATGGAGCAAATACAAGTGCAGGAACTTTGAATGCTTGTCGAGCAAGAACCCGGGTTACTCAAGATGTCGTGGATGCTTCGACATGGACAAGGAAAAGCTCAAATGGGTAAACAAGAACTCGATTTTATCTGATTTCTCCATCGCTGAGGTTCTAGATATCAAGCCGGGAGAGATCAGGATCGGCCTGGATTACAGTGTAGGAACAGGAACCTTTGCTGCAAGAATGAGAGAACATAATGTTTCCATCATAACTACTGCTCTCAACATAGGGGCTCCATTCAGTGAGATGATCGCCCTTCGAGGTCTGCTTCCTCTATACATAACTCCGAATCAACGGGTTCCATTCTTTGACAACACTATGGACTTGATCCACACGAATATGTTATTGGACGATTGGATCGACCTGCTTTTGCTCGATTTCATGCTGTTTGATTGGGATAGAGTTCTCAGGCCAGGAGGCCTGTTATGGATAGATAAGTTCTATTGTGATAGAAGTGTGTTGGATGACTACATGTATCTGTTCTTGCAGTTTAGGTATAAGAAACACAAGTGGGTTGTTTCTCCTAAATCGAAAGACGAGGTTTATCTTTCTGCGTTGCTAGAGAAAACTCCCAGGTCCTTGTAATTCTATGGCTCATTGATTTCGATTCAAGTGTATGTACGCCTTGCTGAAAATACTGAAACTGTAAAGAATATAGTTGATGAAGACAACAAGAAAACTCATTTTTCTTTTGTGAAATCCGTCGCTTTTTTCTTCAAGTAGATTATGGCAGAGTAACCGTCGAAAAAGTTGAGATAATTTATTTTCTCAATTATTAACAAAAAAAATATATTATTTAATATCGTAATTTATACAATCAGGATATAAAATTTGTTTGTTAAAATTATGACAAAAATATAAGTAAATTAAATCATGTCATATGAATATGCAAGGATTTATTTTCAAATCCCCATGGTGTTTTTATTCCTTCCATTTAGCCTAATTCTTTACAGATTTTCTCGCAATCGTACTCCTTCACGTATTTATGATATTTCGATCTTAATCTTGAAGAATCAAATTGAGATCGATGAATAAGGTATGGGAAAGGGATTGGATAATTATAGAAACTTCCAACTCGAAGAAAAAAGGAGTTGGAATGAAAGAGTTAAATCTAATGATTTTCAATCTGCTGTACGAGCATTGGCAAGTTGATGATACGCCTCGCTTTTACATTTACGAGTCATCCACTGCCCCCATTAAAGTATTATAATGCAGCGGCCCTTGCCATATGTTCCTTTTTCATCATAGGTGAACCAGCAAAGGAACGGGGAGAAGGTTGATTGTGACTTGGTGAAAACCATCTTGGATTTCTTTGTTGAAGCCAAGTCAGTTGGTGCTACTTGTTATGACGACTTTGAGAAAGCTATATTGGCGGATGCTGCTGCTTACTATTCTCAGATGGCTTCATACGGGCTTTCAAATTGCTCTTATATTCATTATGTTTCGCAGGTTGTAATTTTACTAGACCACACTACGGTAGTTATCATTTGATCTACCTGTATATTATTCTATTTATGGTAGAAGGGGACGATCTCTCGCTCTGTGCGGAATGACTGTGTACTGTAGTTCACCTCTTCCAGATGTTGATACATAACCTTTGTTACCGGCTCCATATGCTTTATCTAATGGGTGATGATGTGATGTTCAGGCATGCATGTCTATGAATCAGGAGAATGAGAGGACATCTCGCTTTCTGGATCCATCTACGAGACGGAAACTTCTCCAGGTGATTACATATTCAAACTTTTCCATTAGGACTTCGATCCAAATTTCAACTAGCATTTCGTCCATAAATTTTGTGCCTCTTTGACTCTTTCTGTTCTATGACAGGTTGCCAGAATTGAATTGCTGGATCGTGTATCTGGGTTGATCCTGGAGAAACGACGGGCTGAGAACAATATTACTGGAAACCACCATCAGGTACGGGTCTGCCTATTTTGGCACTTGAGGCAGATATCTTTTCTGCTCTGTTTACATGAAATAGAATACCGTCTAAAGGATCCTGCATGATTACATCCAAGTTTTTGTTCATAATGCTATGCTGCGAAGTGCCTTGGATCGTGGTAGCATTCATAGAGAGTCTTGACAAAGGCATTCTGTGTGGGTTTAAACCACATATAGAACTCTTTTCTCCTAAATCTCGCCTTGTATGAGTGTCTTCGTCATGGTCCAACTGGGGCCAAATTAATCTCTTATCTGCGGGATTATTCGCATGCAATAATCTGACTCCATGATTTTAAGTCGAGGTTGGGGTTTTGCTCCAAATTCCAACCTGACAGGTGATGCTATTATTTTCTTACCAAATCTCTTTGATTGCTGTAAACATCGCAGGAAGTGCCCATCACGCAGGAGCTGGAGAATTACTTGTCTGAGCTAATGATGAGAGTGGGGATCACTCCTCAACCATCGCTACATTTTCCTGTTACGAGGATCGACATTCTTGACATGATACCGATCATATTATACTGTAGATACGTAGTTTTTGAGTACATACTAACTGTCAACCTGGAAGATTTTGTTCTATGTGCTTAGCATATATCCTAAATGGAACATGACTCAAAGCTGCTTTGTGATGCTAACTTTTGATTACTGTCAGCTTTTAGCGTACTTTGTATCTTGAATTCTTAATGAATGACGATGAAGTTGACTGCACGTTGTTTTTGAGGTGGATTCTTGAAGGGTGTCGATGTCGAAATTTTCTGAAATGATTCATGTATCGTGTTCAGTTGCACTTTTACAGGTTTGATTTTGACATAAACTCTGTCAACTGATTGGAAGTTTCTTAGGGTTTTCTCCTTGTGTTGACCTTCATAGTTACTGCATTAATCCGGTGGAAGTAAAAGCAATTATTGCATACATATTTGAATCAACAAATTGCTTTATGGTAACTAAATTACCTTAAGAAGAAATTAATGGCATCATTCTTATGTGGATATAAACATTTAACCTTGGAACGAATCTTGAATATCTTATCTCATCATCGGATAATATTATGAATATTTTTTTTGAACATAGGTTAAAGAAAATGTCTATTATTTTCTAAACATGTTTTGATTGAAAAATACTCAAAATAAAATTTTAACAAAACATCCTCTACAAAGCAACCCAAAAAAGAAAATTAAAACATTAATATAGTATTATCATAAAATGCATGCAGTTGGTAAGAGCGATAAATATGTCTCTATTTGTGATTACACAATTATTATAAGAATATATCTGATCATCACATAATTAAAAAACTACTCTGGTTGAACTAATTCACAATGAACCGATGAATCCATTCGTGGAGTCACCCTTGGTTTGAGGTCAGAGATGAGTAGTCAAAAAAATCAACACTGAACCATCCCATTTGTTTCGATCCTGGTCGGTTCAGCTACGTTATTTTTTACAAAATTTTATTCATTTATTTCTTCATTATCTCATAAAAATTTATAATATTTATTAAAATAAAATATTTTAATTAAAATATAATATTAATTTCTTATAATAAAAATATCAAAATATCTTTTTTTTTTTTTTTCTTATTCCTCCACCCATCATTATTATGTTTTTGTCCAGTGATTGTAATTTTTTAAAACGCAAATAATGCTACCGAAGATCAATTATCTTATCCTTAGGAAACTCCTTGTCCATTTCGTTTTTGTTGAATTCGGACAACAAATTAGCAGCCAATAATATAAAGTCAGATTAACGAGTTTAATGTTTTCGTATTTTAATATCAATTTCCTCATTTGTTTCGCATTGAATGAACGCTTGTAAGAGCCCGGAGAGAGAAAACACACAAGCTCAGGACAGAGAGAGAATAGAGAGAAAAAAAGGGGGAAGAACAACACGCATATGCCAAGAGATTCTCACATCATATCATTCATGTTTATGTTTTCATCTGGGCAAAAATCAATTTTTGCTTGATTGGGTTTCATTTCGTTGAAATTTCCCAATTTGGGATTCAGTTTTTGGGGTCTCTGTGATCAATTTATTGCTGTTTCAGAAATCAAATCTGTTTTCTGGGTTTGTCTTGTTTTGGTATAATTTTGACTTGGGTTTGCTGATTTTGGGGGGTAAATGATAGTTTTGAGGGATTTCCCTCTTGGGTTTATCTGGGTTTTGGATTTCTGGAGTAGGGTTTTCAAAAGTTGCTAGCTTTTGATCTGTTGAAATTTTGATTTTGGGAAATTGTTTTTGATTTGTGAGCTAATTTTTTGGTGTTTTCTGAGTTAGGATTTTGTTGCCTTCGTTGTTTTGAGCAGTTTTCTGGGGTTGTATGGTGTGGGTTGAGTTAGGTGTGTTGTGTTATTGGTGAGAGATGAGGGAAATGGAGCTAGAGGAAGGTGAGGCTCCTCTTCTATACTTCGATGATGACGAAAACATCGATCCCGACAAGGATTTCTCTTACATTGTAAGGATTTTTATTCATTTCTGTATATGATCATGTTTACAATTACATGTGTACTGTCATTGTGTAGTCGAATCAGATCACTTACTTCAATGTGTTGCTGTTTGAATTTATGATTGTGAATTCAGTTCACGCTAGATTTTCAGTGTAGTCCAGTATGATCACGCTGTGACGATGCTTCATGTGATGGTGTTGTTTTATTGTACATGGAGCTTTTAATTCAAATCTTTTTATTCATGGAAAGTTGAACATTCTTGTTTTCATGCCTGGTTTTCCTTTCTGCTGCAAGATAAGATATTGTATTGTTTCTGTCTGAAGCTAGAGGCCTAGTTGTTCTGAGATGGAATAGAATCTAAACTGCAAATGGTTGGAGTCGAGCGTTTGATACCGTAGGTAGTATGAGTGGGAGGGTCTGAGTGAATTTGGAGTAGAACTAAAGCATTGATGAGGGAAAGAAGCATTAGTTAGGCTAGCACAAAGTCATCGATGGAGTGAAACCCCCACGAGCTCTGAATTCAAATATGCGGGATCTAAATCCATCCGTCCAACGCAACGGTTTTGTCATGAGGATGTCAGTCAGTGACTATAATTATGCTTATGACCTTAAGGATGCTGAGCAGATATTTGTATAAGGAAGTTAATACTACGTTGGTACTGCTGTGTAATTTTGGACCCGACAATTAAGAAAAAATGCAGATAATAGATGTGAAAGTGATGAGAATGCTTAGGTGGACTTGAGGAGTGATCATGGTAACAACGACAAGGAGGTAAGTAAAATGAAGATTCATTAGCAGCTGCATTCCAAAAATTTATGATGCTTGTGTGGTTTTGTGTATTTACATGTCACTTGCTCTAACTCCAGAATTCCTGTTTTTTGTTTATTTTCTGTGCCAACATCATATCAAACTCTTCCACATATTGCTTCGATCTTAAGCTTTGTATCTGGGCTTTGGTCTTTTTTAGGATAAAAAGATTCAAGATGTCCTAGGACAATATCGTCTGGATTTTATGGGCGACGTCTCTGCAGAGAATCTGGGTAAGTTGTATACCATAGGATTATGGATGATCAGGAGTAGGACATGGGCTGGTTTCATGTTGCTTAGAGTAACTCTATCGGGATCAATTATTTTGACAGGTGCAAGATTTGGTGGCTATGGTTCGTTTCTACCTGCTTATCAGCGGTCTCCCTCTACTTTGACTCATCCGAGGAACCAAAGTCGCCTGAGTTCAAGGTCTCCTCAAACTATGCTGGAGGTACACCGTCCAATATGTTGATGTGGCACCATTGTGCAATGTGACAAGTTTGTTTCTAATTGAGTTCCTTCGAACCCATTGTATAGGGTGCCTCTGTAAACTCTGTTCAAACCAATGGTTATCCATTAAGGAGACTTGATCCTTCAAACGACAGTGCTGTGCAATCCTTGTCAGTTCCTGGGATGGACACTATTTTGGTATCTTCATCGGCTCCAGGGACAGATGATGTTGTGCAGTCATCAATTCCTGGGACTGAATCATCGTCATTTCCACGGAATTCTGTTATTGAATCTCTTGTTAAGCATCAAAATTCAGGAGCACTTGCTGCTAATAAAGAATCCAAGTGCCTGCCAAGAAATGGACTGACCCAAAATTCTCTTAGGTTTCGAGTGAAAGTGGTAAGTGACGGTGTCCGGTTTCCTGACAAATCTGCAATTTATAGTGGGCTGGGTCTTGATATGTCTCCATCTTCATCTGCGGAGGATAGCCCTACAGAGGTTGATGAGGTCTCACCTGTGGAAGAGAGGCCAGACGCATCTCCCTTCTATATTATTGAGGTGAATTATATAACTAAAAACATTGATTTCTTTTCTTTTCCCTGTTCTGATTAGTTGCTTCACATTTCTCACTTTTGGAATCTGTTGTGATGGAGCAGATTATGACATCATTTCATGTTCCTGCTGGTAAATTAATTTCGCCTTTGCGTGGTAGCTTGTGCCACTTGGTGGAGTTCAAAAGCAGCCTTGAGAATGGCAGACCAAGTACTCATCAAGTTGGTTCACTCGATGTTTTACGTGAAAGTGCTCCATCACGGAAAAAAACTGAAGCAAATAGAGGGAGGAAAGGTAGGCAGAAGGATAACATTATGGAGGTTTTCAAGATAGTAGAGGACAAGTATGAGCATCAGGCAGACAACCCTGCTGCTCGTTTGAAGTGGAGTGAAGGTACTGAGTTGCCTATGAACGATGAGGATGTTTCTATACAGTCCGTTGATTCATTTCGTCAACATGTTGAAGTAAAGCAGTTGCCAGGTCTTGTAGACAACCCAGGTGGTTCTTGTCATTCTTTTGCGGCCAATGGAAAAGGCAAAGTTGAACACGTGGAGGAAGATACTCACAAGCCACTTAAGCAACACATAGCAAAAGATGAAGCCAAGATGCTGGATCCTGATTCTGTTTCTAATCTTGAAGGTGGGTTGAAGGAAATAGGAGATACGGTTCGTAAAGATAAGGGTAGCTCTATATCAAAGAATCCTGTTTCTTCAAACGAAGGGAATGATGATAGTTCTTCAGATTCAATCAAGCCGCTTAGGCAAGAGGGAATAGTACGGCTCAATAGAAGAGAGGCATTGAATTCGATATCCTTGCCAGATTTTGGTGTGAAAAATGAGAAAGACGCTTACGGGGCAGAGATCATTCCCAAACATAAGAATGCCAGTTCCTCCTTTGAAAGGGATTCTGAAGAGAATGATGAAGTCTATAAAGTTAATCATAGTGTGTCCCGGGCAATGAAAGATCCAAAGAATGAACCAGGTGAACTTTCGATGGGAATTGAGGCAGCCACTAAAGGGAAGAAAAGTTCATCATCAGGAAGCAGAAAAAAGTCAAAGAAAAGCCAAAAGGCTGATTTGACTGCGGGGTCTCCAAACTTGTTTTCAAGGACGAGCCCTTCTCATGTGCAAACTGAGACCACTTTGGATGGGGGAGAATTTCCATCTAGAAGTAGAAAAGATGAGTTGGAACTGGAGGTGGCATCTAAAAACCTTAAAGACAGTTCTGGTGACATGGAGGGTAAGACAAACTTTAGGAAGAAGGAAAAGATAATGGATGACAAGTACACCATACGTGGTTCTTCTGTAAGAGGAAATCCGCCATCGAGCAGCAAATTAAAGGTAAAAACAGGCGGTAAAGATACTGGTTACCCTTTTAACATTGGACCGACTCCAAGTGGGGATCGAAGTAATGACAACCTTTTGATGGAAGGGGCTTCTGCTTCTGTTGCACCAAAAACGGAGAATGCTTCCATCTATGATGAGTTCTGGGTACGGTGTGATAAGTGTGAGAAATGGCGCTTACTGCCTTATGGCTTGTATCCTAGTTGTCTTCCCAAGAAGTGGATCTGTAGGATGCTTGACTGGCTGTGAGTTTCCCTTTGTATTTGTGATTAGAGCTGCTTTGTATATCTCTGAAGTTTAGATTGCTTTCTTGCATGCATTCTAAATGAAAATGAACACTTCGGGCTTTGGAGCAAACCGTTATTCCCTTGAAGGCTGAAATAAAAAAGGTAGAAGACTTAGCGATGCAAATTAAGGATCATCCGGATGTTTTCTTCTTCCGAGCATTGCTTTTCTGTGTTCAAGCGAATGGCTCAGAGCAGAGGGAATGCATCACCTTATCTTTGCTGCAATGCTGACCCTCCTAGTTAAAAGCGCTTGATTTGCGCTTGCATTACTTGTTTTTTGCTCTCTCTAGTCTCTATCTGACTGGAGTCTGCTCTGAACATTTTCAGGCCGGGAATGAACAAATGTAGTTTCAGAGAGGAAGAGACCACTAATGCCCTGCTGATAAAATACCGTATCCCTGCTCCTGCTCCAGAGATGCAGAATTTTCAACCTGGCGGTTTTACAGAAGGAGCTCCTGTGGCTGCTTCAGAAGGAAACCAGCAAGGTGGTGCGCCCGGGCAAACTAGTACTATGGAGTCTTTGCCGAGCGGTGAAACAATTGGACATGGTCAACGACAAACAAAGGATATGGAGAATGGCCTACAAAATCCTAAGAGGCTAAGCCAGTCCTCTGTTGATGCCAATTCCGTCCAAAAAAGCGGTAAATCCGATTTCTGAGATTTTTAGAGGTTGTAAGACTAAGAACCAATTCTGTTGTTGATGGAATCATTATTCTATTTGTTCTGTTATCTTCTTCTCTGATCGATTGCTCAGAATCTTAAGCCCACCTAGTCTACTGCTAGAAAAGTACTTAAAATTTAGAAGAAGTTGTTACCCTTGAACGAACGTAACACCAAGATGTAAGAGCATCTGTTCACACAAACTGCCTACTGATAAGTATTCTAGAGGAGCGTTTCAAGTTCATGCATGGTTCATGTACTTATTTATTAAATGATTGTTGATTTAAGAGGGAACTCTTCTTGCGTATGTCATGGACAATTATTTTTATTTTTTATTATTACTCCCTACGTCCCAACACGAGATTTTATGTGTTGAATTTTTAAGAAATTTGTGAAAGAAAAAAAATACTTTTTTAAGAGGTAGTGGAGTTTATTGTACCAGTTGAGAGAGGAGTTAGTGGAACGTACTCGAGTAAAATATGATTGATTTGATTTTTTAAAATTAAAAATTTGCTGGATGAGGAAATGTTGCAAGTGTTGCATGTATTATGGGATGGGGAGAGTATTTTGTGTTGTTATCTATATACTTCAACCATATATATTACTCCTATACCCTATTCTTTCCTAAAATTTTTAATGCAACTGAAGCATTCCCTTTTGATAGTTTTTATTGGATCTTATGTACGATTGTGGTTTCGGATCTAAGTCTTGGAATGCTATGCAGCTGAGGTCAATCTACTTAAAACAGAGAAGAAAAGGGTGGCAGATGATGATGCATATGGGGCTCCTCGGCCGGCAAAGAGAGCACTTCAGCAATTTAAGAAGGAAGAAAATCATGCTGCCTCGGTGTCCTTAGGCACAAGGGATGGCCAAAATCATAGCACAAGTTCTTCCGAGGTGTCAAAAGATTTTGTGCCTGGCAGCTCTTATTCCTCCCTTAAGAAAACCAAGGACCAGGATCAGGGAACAAGTAACACCATGTATTGTGAGGTAAATGATGTTCCTGGGAAGAAAAGGAAAGTGAAAGATGAGTATCACAGACAGAGCTCCATAGATTTCCCCGATGCGGAAGAGCGAAGTTCAATGGATAGAAAAAATGCCAGCAAGTGGGTTCCAGGGAGGCGGGAGAAGGCAGCAAGTGATCATGTGAAGGGTAAAAATAAGAGGAGGTCTAAGGGCTCAGATTCTCGAGAGAAGGAGCACTCTTCAAGTATGCTAGGTGATAGAGATAACAGTGCTCAATGTGAGGACAATGCTTTTGAGGATAAACCTTCAGCACGACTTCATGGAAGCAATCAAAAAGCTGTTGAGGGAGCAAACTCTTTTAAAAGGGGCCCAGAATCAGGATTGCTAAGTTCCAATGCATCCAAACCTTCAAGTGCACTGAAAGTGAAGCACCATGAACCGAAATCTTCCCCTGTACACTCCATATCCTCCTCTCCCATAAAAGCATCTGAGTTGCATAACGAACCCGAAGTATCATCCCCAGTAAAGAAACCGAAAATAGATGTACCTCATGATGAAAAATCCAGGCGTATGAGCACCCCTGGGAGCTCTAAGATCAAGAATGAGAATCGTGATGAAGATCTCCGTCCTAAGTCAGCTGGTGAAGAGTATAAGCAAAAACACCAAAGTGGACGTAGCAAAGAAAAGCAACATGCTTTTTGGAAATCTGCATCTCCTTTTGTAGACAGGATAGATTCCTCAAGTCAGACCCTCGCTTTGGATAATCATGGAAAAAGATCGTTAAATCTGTCAGATAGGGCAGAACCAAAAATTGTTGTTCATTCTGGAAGTGAAAGAGGGGATGGATCTCGTGTTTTACAATTTTCTTCCACCTCTAAGAAGCGTGATGAAATGGAGAGCACTGCAGTTGATATATCTGATGCAAAACTCCCCAAGCCACCTGCTCACAGTGATGTGCGTGATAGAGATGGTGGGCGTGGACCCACTCCTCTTCATGCAAGACAAAGCAGCATAGAGAGAAATGGTGCTAAAGGTGTTGAAACTTCTAGCTCATCGAGAAAGGATAGCTCCCATAACCCTGCACTCCTTTTGAAAGAAGCTACAGAACTGAAGCACTCAGCTGACCGATTAAAGGTGCACATAGATGTTGATTTTTCTTTTTTCATCTCGCTTTGAAGAACTGTTACTGGCGGATATTCTTGACTATTTTCTTATCTCATGCCTGCAGAAAAGCGTGTCGATTCGGGATGCTGCTGCTGTATTTTTTCAATCAGCAATGAAGTTCCTGATTGGGGCATCATATCCAGAACCTGGAGGTACTGAAGCTGCCAGAAGTACTAGGGACTCACCAGATGGTGTCTGTAGGTCTACTGGAGATTTATGCGAGTAAGTTTCTTCCCAGTTAAGACCTAATTTTCCAAGTAACTCTAGTTTTTAGTTGAGACTTCTGCTCCCCCTTTCCCCTTGTTGGAAGGACATTGGTAGTACAGCTTTTTTTGAACTGTGTAATAGCTTTCTCTGACTGAGGTTTCTTCTTTCCAGGAAATAGTCTCTGTTAATAAATTAAAGACTCATCTTTTATCATTAAAAAAAAAGGGTGTCTTGCCCTTCCCAAACCCTGTACAAGACGGGAGCACATGTGTAGTTTGTTTGTGATGAGGTTTCTTCCTTCATAGGGACTTGGTTTACTTGGAAATTTCAGGGAAAACCTGTGTGTATAAAATTAAAACTTCTGAACCGAGACTCCATCAGTCCTATAGTGCACATTTTTTAGTACAAGGGAAGCAGAAGCTTTGTTGCTGAGCTGCACTTGTTGTACTCTCTTTGGCATACAGTTATTGGGCACGTGAATTTGACAAATGCAATGAGGTGGCTTTTGCCACTATGGCGTACAAATGCAAGGAAGTAGCTTACATGCGGGTCGTATATTCCAACTCTGTTACTGCGAGCAGATACCAGCAAGATTTACAGAATGCCATAAAACCAACCCCTCAAGGTAAGTAGTCCTCAAAATTAATATTTTATTAGTAATTGGTAAATTTTTGAATGAAATTTTTACTTTTCAGCTTTGAATTGCCAATGAAATACATGGATTATTTATTTCATCCATTTAGTGCACAAAAGATCATTGCTCCAGGATTCCTTATCATATACAGTAATGTAATTGGTCTATGTTTATGACGCCTACATTTTTTTTCCGTCTTGGTCTATTTATGATATCAATCACCAGTTAGGCGAAAAATATGCCAGGCATACTGATGTTGTTTCTTGTGTGGTTGCCGCAGTTGATTCTCCGTCATCATCGGCTTCTGATGTTGATAACTTGACTAATCAAGCGGCAGCCGGTGCTTCTAAGGACCCTCATCTTCCTGTGGGTCATGGAAGCCATGTCTTGACTGCCGGAGTTGTGCCTAATGTAGTGCGACTTCTCAGCTATGTGAGTCCTGTTAACTCTTTTCTCGACCCAGTCCCCTATTGTTGTCTGTGCTGAATGAAGGAATTCGAGTAAGGTCATGCAGAAACAATGGTAATTGAAATATTTCTTTTTCAGATTGGCCTGTCATGGCAATATGATTGATTATTACTACCTCCATCCCATAAAAAAACGCAACATTGGTTTAGGTCAGCGATAAAATTATCCAAGCTATGAATCGTTCGTGGGACGATCAAATATCGTTTTACACAAAATTATCATGAAATAATAATGATAATTTAAGTTATGTATTTCAATCCTGAGTCAGTGATTTATGTTATTGAGACAAATAACGAAGCTTCTCAAAATATATGTTGAATACTGCAGTGATATATGCAACGTATTATTTTTTTGGGATGGAGGGAGTATTATTTTTTTGGAAAAAAAATTGGGTCTTCCCTCATTAGCTAAGTGAATAACGCCAAGTATTACAAGCTCCTACACAAAATAGAATCTTAAAAAATTTTCTGTGGGGCACTCATATGTTGCAGTCTGAAGATGTGTCTCGTGCAATGGATGCGGCTAGGAAATCTCAGAGAGCCTTTTCAGATGCTCATTCAAGTCTTTCCAAGGCAGGGAATGCGGAGGGCATCTCAGCTCTCAAAAGGGTCCTTGATTTTAGCTTCCATGACCTCAGTGGATTGCAGCGGCTAGTGTCTCTTGCCACGGAGGCCCTTGGCGGTTAATTTTGCGGTGGAGAACACATGGAGTTATAAATTTAAACGACGCCAGCTTTGTAAGTTACTTTTCTTGGACTCCTTATTCATGTTATGTATGCATGTTCAGACTGCTGATGACCCGTGCTTTTATGCAGGTTGTATATAGTGCACGATGATTGTTTATAGTGAAGGTGATTGGTTTCTCGTCTCCGTTGTAAGTTGAATTCGTGTACAGAGGATATCTAACATTACCAAAAAAAAAGTTTTGCAGCTCTAGATCTTGACCCACAATTTACACGGTATGTGCTAGGTCTGAGCTTTTGTTTGTTACGTAATTGCTATCTCATCACCTGCATTATCTATGTTTACCCTGCTGCGATGTTTTTTTACCTTTAAATACTAACTTACAGTCATAGATCAGTTTATACCTAGCTCGAGTTTCGCGCATCGTGTACTCAGATACTCATGTGCAAGCTTTATAGTCCCGAAGATTAAATATGTTATGCAGTTGCTGGAAATATACACAGTTTACTATTTTAAAAGAAATGGCTGGGATAAATCACTTGGAAGTAAAATAAGCTTTAGAGTGTCGAAGTACGTGTTAGAATAAATCTCTGTTTCTCCTTCGAGCATTGCTTGAGGTTGAATTCTCCTTACGTCAGTCTATTTCTATTTTCAGGTGAACAGAGCTGCTGGTGCAGGATTCAATGGCAGCAGTTTCGCGCTGTAGATGAACGCTGGGTTTATGTTTTATTCTCCTAGGAGATATACATACTACAAGATGGGTTACTTTTTTGGTACCTCATATAAATTAAGAGTTGGACAGGAAAGTTATGAAAGGGACTAAATGTATCATAGAAGGGAGAATGTTACAAAGATGGGTTTCTTAAAGGAAGAATGTTATAAAAGGGACGAAAATGTATCATAGATGATTATTTGGCATAATGGTTTTGATATGAAACACATTTGTGCACGAAAGCTTTGTCTTGTAGAGTGAGTGTGGGTGATTTGGCATTTTTTGTGGTATCGACGTGTTTGTTTTTCTTTCAAGCAAGGTAAGTTGATCCAGCGATGTAGATACACTGATGTCTATGAAGAAAGTCTCAACTGTTAGGTAACGCAACCTATGATAGGGGCTGGCACAACATCATCATCTTCTATTACGACAACTGATGCTCTCTTCCTAGCTTGTAAGATCCATTGCAATTTTCTGAGATCTCATTGGGTGTCTTATTTACCGTACGACTCTATCAGTGATCTCCCAGAAGATGGAAAATATCAAACAATGGGAGTTGTGTTGCATTTGTTTTGCGCTGTCTTCCCTGTATAATCCCTCTACACTTAATAAGCTATGAATATCTGGCAGGTTCATGGAAAACAGTATTTGCATCGTACATTGCCAAGAAGAAAGTTTAGTGCGATTACTGTTTCTATACATAGGAGAAGTATGCTGCCAGTATCATTATATCACCCTCGCCTAAGACTTCAACCTCTTTCCAGGGTGTGTGAATACGAATAAGCTTCCCTACTTCAAGATCAATCCCGCCACAAATTCTTGAGCTGAATATGATTGTTCTTGTCTTTCCGAAACCTTCCCCCAGGTAACTTTTCTCCCATCGGCCATTCTTATCCCACATACCGCAGCAGCAAACAGTCAATTTCGCATCCAAGGTCCTCGACAGGATTTTCACAATCATGGAACTCACTTCATTACTCAGACTAGCTCTACCATGTAGCTTTCGTGAGAACTCCAAATCTTGTTCCTTTTCTCTCTGCATTACGCTTTGCAGCCTCCCAAGCAAACCAGCATTCGACTGTCTCGGAAAAGCAACTGCGGCTCCCTTGTCAGCTCCAAGAGCTTCCTCAAACCGATCTGCCACACTTTTGCTTTGCATGTTTACACTTGTAGCACATACACTTCTAGCATCTCGCTCATCATCACTACTCGACCCACTGTGCAAATCCTCGAAAGGGTCATCACCATCCACACTTCTACTCCCAAGTAACAATCCACTCTTCTTCGCCACAGCCCCTCGCCTTCTCCCCTTCTTCCCTCCACTTGGTTTGGCACTCGAAACCACACTCTCTTCCTTACACTGGAGCTCGTCTAACAACTCTGCCATCGAGTTTCTAGTAGCACCATGTTCATGACAACCACCAACCACCGAGAATCCTTCATTGTCCACGTTCCCGATTTCATCACCATCAACAAGATCATCCGCCTCCACAATTTCATCACCACCAACAATATAATCCGCCACCTCATTCATACATTCGATCTCCTCCGATCCATCAAGCCAGTGCGACTCAAACAGATCATCACGAACCTCTTGTTCACTCTCAATCGATTTCCCACACCTAAAATTATAGGAACACCGTGGTTTCGATTTCGATCTCTGTTTCCCTCGATCGCTTCTACTAATCCGACTCCTCTTTGAATTATTCGACATTCCACTACCGCACAGAATCTCATCAGCATCTCTACAAAACGCATCCCACACATTGCTCCTCTTCCTCTCTTTCCCTATCCCCACGCTCAATGGACCCGCAAACCCTAACCCCTTAACTCTACTGCTAATCGAACTAAACCGTGATACACTGTTCCGATCATCATCATAATCATCATCGGAGATCAGTTCATCGTCTTCGTCATCAATCACGCGATTCAAAGATTCATTGTCGTGCTTGTGAAAATGGAGTGCGCAGTCTTCGACAAAAACGGGAAACTCAACGTCTTCCTCGGAACACGAAGCGGGAGCTTCCGTACCTCGTTGTTCGCCGACGGAAACCGTCAGCGGCGTCTCGAGATTCGGTTGAGGGAACTCCGGTAGCGGCGCTGAGTCTCGGACCGGAATTCGAGAGTTCATATTTGTGGAAACTTAGGAAGAAGGATATTTTCGTCCCAACGTAGATGAAATAGTTGGATCACACATTGATAAGAATAAATCTAATAATTCAAGTAATATTAAGTCCAAACATGTGTTTGGACATATCGAATTCAGCACTGAGAAATATGCAATGATCAATGTTAGACATACCTAGAAGGCAACAGAGTTCTTACGACATAACTAGGTTCTCGATATACTAGCTGGTGTACACATGCACATTTTAATAACTTATTCAAGCCGATAACGAGCATGGTATCCCTCTCTACCGTCTTCCACAGTCAACCGTCCAGTCATCATCATTATTATCATTTGAATCAAGAGTAAGAGTTTTGCATCAATGCTCTTGGGCCGGCTCACATGACTGAGTGTCCACCGTGATGGTTCCAACCATGAAGGGTGACTCGTGGCGTCATGCCAGGAGGGACCTCGAACTTGATATTTATCGTCATTTTCTCGCCAGGTACTAGGGAGAAATAGTTGTCTGAGTAATGTACGGGAAGAATCCTCGTGTCTTCCCCATCCCTGTGCTCTTTCGCTGCATTGACGGAGAAATGAAGGAAGAAGGCGACTCCTACATCTGATCCATCAGTTTTAACGACTCTTGGATCATTCTTCCCCCTCGAAAAATAAGAACTTATCGTCTGAAGAGCTCCATTTTCTCGCTTCTCTGTCGCTACGTTTGCAGCTTCAACAGAGGGTGTGTCATAATCACCATTGCTGACCTTCGGGCAGAAGTTGTTCTCGAACAGCCAATTATTTTGATCTGGTTTCTTCGAGATGTTCTGCACATGCATACGAAGATCGTAGGTGGACCCTTTGATGGATGCCGTCGATGCTATCTTGAGTGGTACTCTTTTCTTTTTGTACAGCTCCAGCAACTGGTAATCACCACCCGGGCGGTGTAACCAGTAGAAGTTCCTAGACAGGATCCCGTCATCTGACATACGGTAGAGTTTGAGGAGAACGAAGTAGACGGGCTTCACGCTCTTTGACTTGCAGTACTTCATCAAAACAACGGGTAGAGTCTTCTTCGGAGGAATGGTGAGGTTGTCGTGAACTTTGTAAAACGGGCATTCCCCTTCTAAGTCCCATACCGAGGCTTCTATGGCGACATTGCATAGCTGCTCTGATGTAGTGTTCACCACCTGGCAATGGAGAGAACGAACCCAAAGTAAACTCATTTGCATGATTTGATCAACTACATGATAAAAATCTATGATTTGACAGTGAAAGCTCGAAACTATTCAACACCAAACCATGGCAGTTTGTATATTAGCTGCAAGTAGCGGCAGGTATTCCCCTGACATATATTAATGCTGTTTAAAACAAGGGCAGGCTAAAACTTGGACCTGGATCCTCTCCCGCGGAAGATCCAACAGCACCATGCTGTTTGGATTTGTTATCCATTTTTTTCTTTTTTTCATTCAAAAGTTTTGAAAAAAAAAACATTATTAAGGAAATATCAATCCTAAACAAATAAATTTTTTTAAAAAAACTTAATAAAAATAACCCCATAAAAAATCCAATCGAAAAACAAAAACAACTCAAACAATCCTGAACCAGATCTTGTGCTGTTGGCCGTCCAACTGCAGACCATCCCATTCCCTAAAACTTACGGGAAGGGCAGCTGACGCAACCAGTAGAAATTTCTAGAAAAGATTTCATGGACTTGCAGGAAATGCCAACATACAGCATG
This sequence comes from Drosera capensis, assembly GCA_001925005.1. NCBI lineage: Eukaryota > Viridiplantae > Streptophyta > Magnoliopsida > Caryophyllales > Droseraceae > Drosera > Drosera capensis. The sequence goes on from LIEC01011126.1 coordinate 33,004, forward strand.
ATAAACATACAAGTGGAGACTACAGATGAAGATTGAAAAACGAAAAGAAAAAAGGATATCAGACCAAGGCAGTTACCTCAATGAAGAAGTTGTCAAGGTTCAGCTGGACATGAATGGGTTCAGCAGCGGAGCGGCAGCCATAGAAACCAGCCGTTTGATCTAGAAGATGATCATAGAACTGACCTCTAAGACCAGTCCACGGGTTCATATTCTTCCAGATCAGAACCCCCGTATGCTTAGTCCACATATGAGAGGTATACCCTTCCAGCAGAGCTCTATACTGTATGTAGTTCACTAATTGCGCCTGAGACGACCATGAAAAACTCCTTTCATGATGCGTCAGAAACATCGAACAAAAACATGGGATAGATCTAGCAAGAAGACCTCACCTTCAGGCAAAAGTCGTCGAGATCCTTTGGGGTTCCATAAAGTAAAATCTGATCATGAACAGACCCTGGATTTGAATAAGGGATGTACTTGTGGTAGTCCCATATTGGATTTGGTACTTCCTCTACATAACCATTTTCTAGTTTCTTAAACAATGGAATTTTCCATCCTTCCAAAGGCATAGTTGCTCTGATGGTAGCAGCGACGGGCATACCCACAGAACCAACCTCCGGATTGAATCCATAATTGTAATAGTCTTCCTTAAAGAAGTCCTCCGGGTTCTGGATTGTGTAAGGCCCATCACTCCAGCCTCCTGTACCATCAGCAAATCCATCCCACATCGAACCCGGAACATAAATTCGAGTGCCGTCAAGATACAGGCTAGGATCTGCATCACCAACTGTTGATTTGTGATCCGATGGCTCACTACCTTTGTCGCCATCCTGGTAGTGAGGATGCAGTTCTAACAACTTTTCAAGACCTGGGTTCAAGTCACCTGGCGGAATTTGTTCGTTCCCCCCAACCCAAAGAGCGAGACTAGCATGATTTCTTAGAAGCTTGATAGTGTCTTTGGCACAGATTAAGAAAAGTTCATGATCTTTGGGACCATTGACATTTGATATTGGATCTCCACGCCCATCACAATCACCAGTAATCCAGAACTCTTGCCAGACCTATATAAGAAAGATTAGATGAGACCAAACTGACTGATGGGGATAAGATGAATTGAAAGGGATAAATTCAGTGCTGAACAGACTACACCATTGCAACGTCAGACTCATTTCATAGATGAAACATAAATCCACATTCTATTGGCTATGGAATCATACCCAAGATATAATAGTAGGGTGCATGAGTTGTTGGCTCAACAATGTCATCCCTGGAATCATTATCCCTAGTACTTCAAACTTTTGGGCAATATTTGGAGCAAGATGAGCTTCATAATACATGAAAGCCAGTAAAATGAAAAAATATTCTTTAGTCCTCTACTCCCCAGGTGAGGTTTTGGCAGATCTCACAGTAGCCAGTGGCCATTACTTCAGATCCTACCATGACGTATGCTCACAATTGGAGCAAAAAAAGAACCAAAGAAGAAGAAGAAGAAGTAATAGACTAAAAGTTTCGATCAAAATTAGAAAACAATAAATAGAAAAACAAAGAAATAGAAATAATAACAAAAACAGAGGAGAAATAGCTCACCAACAAACCATAAAGATCACAATAATGATAAAATTCTGGTCTCTCAGCTATTCCCCCACCCCAACAGCGCATCATATTGAAGTTCATATCTGCATGGAACTTGATGTCTGTTTGGTATCGCTTCTTGGAAAGCCGAAGCAACCCATCCGACAAGATCCAGTTGCCACCACGGATAAATATAGGTTGTCCATTTACCTTAAATAACCTACAAACAGGAAACAAGATTAGACTTGCGACCAAAAGAGCAAGCAGGTTTCCTACTGCTTAATGTATATACCTTCCGCCGGTAGCTTTATCGATATGGCTCTCAATTTTACGGAATCCAAAGAGATGAGTCCATAAATCAGACTCTCCAAATAAATCGGCATCAACGCTGATGCCCACGTGATATAGTGATTGCTTCCCCATCCCATTTGGCCACCATAGATGGGGCTTATAGAAAAAGAGCTGCGCGAAGGTATTATAATCAGTATTTGCTGAAGAAAGCTTTTCAGTTACTACAGCTAGGGATTTCCTTAAGAAAGACCGTTTGTGGGTTCTCTGTAGCTGAGGCAAATCAGAAATATCTCCTTGAGGGCACTCCACCAGAGGCATATTCTTGGGATCATCTGAACACATACTAGTATCTCCTGACTCTCAAAACCGCAGAAGATACACTTGGCCAAAAATGAAATTGGCAGCAGAAGCATCACAGAATACGATGGGGGCAAAGAGAACAAACCTCGGGGAACGTATACTTGATCCTTGTTCCAGGTGGAACTGACACATGTCTAGTTTGAAGATGCTCCACCAGGCAAAAATTACCTTCGAGTTCAGTAGTAACTTGGATACTTGCAGAACACTCTGCAACCTGCTCACTACGATTTTCGAGCTCGAATGTAGCGTGAAGGTACACCCTTTTGTAATTATCAAAGAACGAGGAAGCCAAGTGAGGATCGATAATTTTGACAGGCTGCACCAAGAAAAACACAAACCAACATTATTAAACAGGAAAATCACCATAAATGCAATATTAATCTTCAATGGCAAACCATGCTCATCACCCTGTAATTGTACGCATTAAAGCAAGAGAAGTACGCAAAAATCATGTCGGATTCTGCAATTTTGTTAACTCGCTAAATGGCTAACTGAAGCATTAGTCAGGCTCTCAGTGAGCCATGACCCGTAATTCACCTATCAGTAGGATCTGCTTTTGTATCAATCTGATATGCATCTATTTCACGACAGTCAGCGCTCAGCCCATATGAGAGAGATCTATTAACGTTAAGTATGCAAGAAGGGACTTACCCCAGTTACTGTAAGCGATACCTCATCCCAAATGCCAGTATTTCTATCCCTGAAAAATTTAACAGGGAACCCATCAATTGGACCAAAGAATTAGAATGGCGCAAATAAAACTCTAAGTCAATAAAGAAGGTGAAAAAAGCTCTCAAGCAGATGAAGATTGTTCCAAAAATGCATGCAGTTTAACTATTATGCTTTGGGGACCTCGTACTCAACATTTGCTCATAGAAGAAACACGTTTGGGTCTACAGCTAATTGACAAACAACCAAAGAGGAAGAAAAAGGTTATCATGATAGCTCAAGGAAAAACATAACCTGATAGGACACATCCAATCCCAACCCTCCACATATTGAGCGGCCACATCTTTTCCAATCTAACAAGCAACAATTAGAGACAACAAGATCTAAGAATACGGATATGGCAATCATGAGAAAATCTTGACATGCAAAAAAGTAAAGTGTCCATTATCAAACAAATAGAAAGCACACGAGAAAACTCAATCGTTATATTCTTTGTTAGCCCATCAACTCAAGCAATTTAAGCAAAATGAATGTAAATTCCTAGTTATTAAAAAACAATAAACCTTGTAAATAGCCCCAGAAAATCTATATACCTCATGATCACCACCTTGACCTCCCTTGGCCGGGATCTTTCCAGGATGATCAGGAGGATGAACGAGAACTGCTAGAACATTTTCGCCTTCATGTAACAACTTTGTCACATCCAGAGTGTGTCTTCGGAACATTCCTTTTGGAAGAACTTCTTTGTGTCCATTTAAATACAAATCCGCTGAATAGTTAATTGCACGAAAATTCAAATCCACATGCTGATTTTTTTCCTGCAATCATGATATCATTACAATAGCACAACAAAGGAATCTCATCAAGACAGAAGTTTACGTCTAGCAATAAGTACAAAGTTTATACCATAAATAATTTAGTCGCCACAAACAGGTAGCACAGAAAAGTTGGCCTACGATAACCAGATCCTTAGTCTCTAACCAGAAAATTTTTTCTCCTACATTTTTGTAAATTGTAAAAACAGTTGACCTTCCAATTCATGATCCCACACAGGACAACTGAAAATAAGGGCATTTGATGCAATATATGCTTATTTTCTCCAACTAGTCTAATTTGCGATACTCCTTCATAGCAGTAGACTTCCTCTAGTCACTATACCTCGGTGTCAATTTTTTCAACCTAAAATAAGCTTGTATGATCTAGCATTTGCTATCCTCCAAATACATATGTTCACTTTTTTTAAAATCCTAGTCAGTCGGATTCAACATAAAAAGGGAAAAATAAGAAGTAAAAGATGTAAGCAAGGCGAAACTGCTTACCAGCTTACAGTGAAAAGTTGTGAAGAACCAGAATGTATAATCCTCTCTTCCAGAATCTCCGATGTCAACAATCGTCTCATTGTTGAGTCCATAAAAGGGGTCAGGAATGAGCTTATTCTTCAAAAGTGTCCCCAAAACACTATTAACCAAGAGAAAAAAGAAAAGACACAAATGAGGATATAGAGAAACCAGAAAACCTCCCAAGCCAAGAATCAAACAGGAAACCATTCCCTAATGCTCCCGATTCCAGAACAAACAATCAATGTTTTCAGTCCATGAGTAGAATACTTTCTGTTTAACATGTTATTCGAAGCTTGGCAATCTAATAGAGCACAAAACTACCTAGGACCGTTTTTTCCTCCTAAAACCACTCCTCCACACTAAAAACTTATTCAACTTCACACAATTCAATCCTAAGTTACCAGGAACCTCACACCATTGAGAGTCAGGTACGCGGAACAATAGTTGTAGCATAAACGATATGGAATTTTCCTCGCGAAACCAACTCGTAATTATGTCCACGAACGCAGTCACACAGGTTGTTTGATAGCACAGAAACCAACAACCACATTTCAAGTACTACCATGGTATATGCTAGCAAAATCTTATAAATGCACCAAAACTACCTTAAAACGCTATATTAAGATAAGAAATGTGCAAAATTAGAGTGATAACGAAACAATCAAAACTCCAATGGCAAATGGAAACCAAACATCAATCCGCAAATCAAATTAAAATGTTACAACAACAAACAAAGAGTAAATTGGCGATGATGCATTTACGTTCCGGGAACGACAGCTTCCATCCAAGGCGAACTCGGTCCGCTCGGAGGATGAGTTGTCGTTAACTGAACTCCAGTGAGTTCAACCTCCGTCGATCTCGCCGCCAACCAGCCGGAATCTAGCACCGTCTTCCCAATCTTCGCCGCCGACGCCGCCATTGGCGCCATCGATCCAAAACCCTAATCTAGCACGAGATCGAACTCGATCGACTGATCATGACTCCATCGAGGCAAGATTGATGATGGTGTGATGAGAGTGTTGTGTGGTGACACTATGTTTTGTTGTGCCTTTTGGGAGTATCTTTTTGGTTTTTTTTTTTTTTTTTTTTTTGCTTTTGATCTGTTAATTGGTTGTATTTGTTCATTTCGACGATTTTTTGTGTTTGGTTTTTACGTTACTTGTTGGATCTCCACAGTGTTGTGGTCCTTTCCTTTGGCTACAACTACAAGCCTACATTTTCAGCCTCTTACCTTGATTCATCTTGGTGGTGTGACATCTATAAAAGGGATAGGAGCATGATGATAAAGATCAATCAGTTGTTATTATGGCTTATTTGTTAAGGTAGATTATACCATTTTCCTCAATATTGCAATTTGACATAAGATTGCTCATAATAAACTCAGGAAGAAATATTAAACTTTATAAATGTACCTTTGTACCTATAAGATTTTGGTTGAGATAACTTGAGTCTTTGTCATCATATTATGGAGATTCGTGATATTTAGAATAAAGATAATAACAAAATAATTATTTTTAATTTTTTATGTCTGTTTGATTGATGTTGTTGGAAACAAATTCTTAAGAATAATGCATGAATCTATTCATCCAAATCCAAAATAAAATCGTCATTTTGGGAGGAATAACATTTCGGAGGGCATAATCAATTCAACAACAAAAAAATTCAGCTATTTTCGTCCAGAATAGAATTCGAAGAGGACGAGATGTACATCCTGCGAAACTTCCATCCCAGTATTACTTTATGTCAAGTATACGTAATTGTAAAATTTTAAAATAATGGATTACCGAAAAAAAAAGTTGCATCTTCCTCACTTGAAGAACGTATCGTCTTCGTTGCGACTTGAAACACTACATATAGCCCCAGGATCTTCCCTCGTGAGGCGGCTGACCCAAATCTCTTGTCCACATGTTCAGTATGCGGTGCGTTTTGATCTCATTTGCACACATTTTAGAAATTTTTTTACGGAGTTTTAAAATGAAGGATTATAAAAAAAAAATACACATTGTTATTATAAGTAATATTATCAAATCATTAAAATTTTTTTTTGAGATATTATAATAATCAATAAAAAAATATCTCCTAAGAATATAGTCAAATCGACCGATGATTACTAATCAAACTTGTCTTTTTCATTATTTTGGATATAGACTATCCCAGTCCGTGATTATTTCTATAATCCAAACACAACAATAACACACATTTTATAAAACAAATTGTTTATCGCTCCACCCATTATTCCAAGCAAAGCAGATCTGTAGAGACTTGGAAAATACAAAGAACGGACACCCACAAGGGATTTCCGAACATAGAGCTAACATAATTTCAGTGAGCTTGTCATAAACAAATCGAAATTGCACATGATCGACCGAACCCCATCCTATCCACCAGCATTCCGTCATAAATGTTCATTCCTGGGATTGCGTGCCCATTTTGGCCTTCCTCTTCCCCACAACACAATTTCAAAAGCAAACTCTCAAATAAAAGGAGAAAAAGAAGAGAGAAAACGAAACACCCTAAAACCTGTTTATTTTCATCTCAATCCCAAATGGCAAACACGATGAATATTCCACCTGATTCGATCGTGAATCGACGTTTGAAAGCGATTCATGATCACTTGACCGCCGAATCGACGCCGTCGATTCCTCGATTCTCCGTCATCGCTCGAAACGAGACCGCCGCCGCCGAGTTCGTTCAAAGTATATTTTCTATTAACACTTATCGTTGTTCGATATCGTATCAGATCATTGGATGTAGAATGATCGTATTTGGTGTGTTTTTTGGTGTTCGATTTGTGGTTTATGATTGTTGTTAGGTGCAAATGAGCGAGTTACAGGTAAAGTGTAGGTTAAATGGTTTAAACGTGTGATACAATATTGGAATATGAATTATGAAGTGATCAGAGGTTGGTTGATGTCGTCGCGGTTGGTTGTTTGCGATTGAGGCGCGGATTACCTTGATGTCTAATTGAAGGTGGTGTGTAATGTGAACGGTGTCGTTGCTTTGTTTCGCTATCAATGGCAACGAAGCGTTTTTCTGCTTAGTGGACCAGGCTATGTGATGAAATATTAGAAATTTTTCGTGATATGATGTTCAATGGCTTGGTTATGGTACTGCAATATCTGTGTGGCTAGAAGCAACTGCAGCTATTAGAAACTTTTGCAATATGCTTGCAATTGTTGAGGAAGCCCCTTTAGGATGTCTGTAGTTTACAGGAAATGTGTAAGAAATTAGATCGGTTATGAGTCATTCAGTTCCCGTGATGTTTTACAATTTCAGCCTGCTTTTGTGTAGTCAGATTTCTCTATTTTAGCTTCTCAGAAGTCAGAAGAGTTTATTTTATTTTTTCTTATGGTTTCATATTTGTGTAGATCAGGGGTACAGTGTTATCCTTCCTGAAAAGTTGCACACTGGAAAATGGAATGTTTATCGGTAGGCATTTTTGTATCCTAAGTATGTTACTTGCATGCGCTTCTTTATGTGTCTTCTGATAGTCCAATCATACTATCTTGATGCAGATCTGTATGCTCTCCTTTGCAACTCGTAACCAGATTTCCAGACCATCCGCATATCGGTACATTGCATGATAACTTCGTGTGAGCTTCTTGCTTCTTCACTTTGGTTGCAGTGATTACGGATATTCCTGAGATAATAGTCATGACAAATGATGTCGATTTTTGTGCAGACATGCTGTAAATAGTTATCCAGATTACAAGTACTTGGGCACAAGAGTGCGAGTAGATGGCACTGTTGGCGAGTAAGTAGGTCACGCTTGTTAACCGGAGCATATGTATATCCATGCTTAGCTTGGATGAATTGGTCTCTCCATTTCCTTTCTTCTTACAAGTTGATTCATATCACATCGTTGTCATCTGAAGGTACAAATGGATGACATTTGGAGAAGCTAGTAACGCTCGAACAGCTATAGGCTCTGGTCTGCTAAATTACGGTCTATCAAAGGTAAATTCTTTTCTCACGTCTTTGTCTTGCATTGACATGGTGTTAAGCTGGATGGAACCACGAGTCAGTTGCTAATTTTTTAATTGGACCTGATTCTTTGGTGATTAGTCACCCACATATACTTCTCCGACATCTGCAGGACCATTCTGTCGTATGGAGCTGCAAATTTTGTGTCCAAGCTGTATATTAATGTGTGCCAATATGTGCCAGGGAGCATGCATCGGACTATATTTTATAAACAGGCCAGAGTGGATGATTGTTGACCACGCTTGCTCCGCATATTCGTTCATCTCAGTCCCTTTGTACGACACCCTTGGTCAGTATTCTTCTACTTATATTCTTGCTTTCAGGATCGTTTGCTAATCTGGTCTTATTTGGGTTTTGACAGTTCTTAGATTGATTGATATTCAGGACCATCTGCTGTCAAGTATATTGTCAATCATGCTGATGTTCAGGCAATATTTTGTGTTCCAGGAACATTAAACTCGGTTAGTTTGATTTTCTCCCTTTTTATCTGTTACACTATGTGAACCAGTTATATGGAAATTTGTTCAGTTCCAAACGTTTTAAAACAGACATGCCAGCTTGTGTGTTATGCAACAGGTTTTCATCGCCTATTCTCTTCTGATTTTGTCAAGCTATGATCTCAAACGTATTGCCTGTGCCATATGCCTAACTACTTGTGCACGACCTATTTCCACCTTCGGTGCTCATTTGTCTGGAAAAGTGGAAAAGAAAGTAGAAGTGCTTGTTGTACTTTCTGGATTTGTTTTTTTCCCCAGATTGTTTTTGTTAACACCCTCAAACCCCCCACAGATCTCACATACAGTAACTATTAATTCTTCGGAGGTTATTGATTGTCCATAACCTTACACTTTACAAATTACCAAAATGGATTCAGACTACCACCATATCAGCAGGGCCAACCTAAAATGGATAGATTCAATAGCTTCAACAATTCTACTTTTTCCGGGCTTCTGTTGGGTACTCTGATCAACCAATCCATTTCTTATTTACTTGAAAACATATTTAATAGAAGAAGTGGAATGCATAGTACAAGTGAGCGCAAGCTTAATATTGAGTATAATGGTCTTGAGCGCTAAAGAGGATTGAATAATAATAGAATGAAATTCAAATATCTGAAGACTCTGAACGTAGGAATATAGAGGTATCAAGCTTGTCCTGAATAAGTGACCAAACATTTCATATTGCGGTCAATAAAATCTATTGCCAGCATTTTATAAATCATGTTGAGAATGTATCTTGGGGATCTATTTATTTAAAGATTCGCTTCCCTATCCTATTTCTCCATTTTGGTCATGCTTATTGAAAAACACAGTGACAAGTTGCTATGATTCACCTGTTTATCTCACATTGAATTCAAGCACGAACCTTTCTCTCTTTTTCTTTGGTGAAATTCATATGCAATAGCCTCTTTTTCTTTGGTGAAATTCATATGTAATACCCATCTTTCTTAAGCAAATTCTTATGTAAACTCTCAGGAAAGGTGGTTTCTGGGGGGGAAAACAGGAGTCATGAATAGTCGGTTACTAGGCTACCTTAGTAGGAATCGATTTTATCAACTAAAATGCTCTTCTGTACATGTCACACGTGTGGTTTTACTATCTGATGCCGCCTTGCTCTTTGTAATAATTCTGTTCAATGAAAGATTGATGACTATCCAATTTACTCTTTCGGTCTCTCCTCTTTGTGCAGATTTTGGGCTTCTTATCAGAGATTCCTGGTCTATGCCTTGTGGTGGTATGTTTCATAAAAATTCAAATAGAAGGCCAGTGTGGCCCTTTTTGTTTTGAGAAGCCTGTGTATATCTTCTGTCATCGCAGGTTGTGGGAGGAGTGGATGAACACTTGCCTTCTTTACCTTCAACATCTGGAGTTAAGCTTATTTCATATGCTAGATTACTCAGTGAGGTGTGTCCAAGTTTATTTGCTATTCGTAATATTTTTGTGATGTTAACTTGAAAATCCATATGTTAAAAGGTGGAATATTTTGATAATTTCAAAGGAAATGTCTAATCAAGGCTCAGGAAACTTCAGTCTTATTTTTCAAGTATATGGAAAGAAATTAAGGCTTATTGAGGCTGTTTGAGGAATGAGTGTTTCTAGTTGGAATTACAAACTAGCATGTCTGGTGCTACTCCATTCATGAAGTTGATTGTGGTTTTAAAGGATGTGAATAAAATCTGAACATTAGCGACAAGTCTTCTTGATCTCTATCTGTCAAGCTTTGCACATCAATTCACCCTTCGTTCTCGTGTCATTTTGTACTTCAGATTCATGAGCACTATACTCTCGCCTTATTGCTTCTTTGGGACTCCAAAAGCCTTTGATCTCTGCATAGCAAGAGACCCTTGGACCTGAACATTTTCCTGTAACAGAAAGGAATGAAATATGATTTATTTCGAATCTGCTACTAGTACCCTTGTTCCCATGAGTCTTAAAAAAATCTGAATGTATCATTTATCTCATGAAAAACGGTGACAACCTTTTTTACTCACTATTTGAAAGTCTATTTGATTGGTTAATAATCCATGGGTTTCACATGTTATGGTGATGATACACTAGATTAGCACACTGTGCACACGACACATACTAGTACAGTAAGAATCTTCTTGTTTCATATGGGGTTTATTTTCTTGTTTCATATGCTCTCTGAATGGATATCCATGTGTTTGTATATGTGGAGACTCCACATGCACCGACTGAATTGTCCTGTTTCCATTTTAGGGCCATGGCAGTCCTCGTCCTTTTTGTTCGCCTAAGCCTGATGATGTGGCTACTATATGTTACACGAGTGGCACTACAGGAACTCCCAAGGTGTAAAATTCATAACTCTGTCAAGCAGTTTCATTTTTCTTGATGAGAAATATTGAGTTTTTCATAATTGAGTAGAGTTCTTTATCCAGCTAATGTGTGTTCTCTCTTTCTTAAGGGAGTCGTGCTTACGCATGGCAACTTTATCGCTAGTGTTGCTGGTAGTAGCTACACTGCGAAGTTCTACTCCTCAGATTCGTAAGTTTTTTTTTTAATAATGATTGAGTTGTGTCGTATTCTCCTCTTCATTATGGGTTTCTTTCTACTCATCCAGTGATTCAAAGTATCTATTTTGTTTACAGTTATATATCCTATCTTCCCCTGGCACATATCTATGAACGTGCTAACCAGGTTATGAGTGTTTACAGTGGTGCGGCAGTTGGTTTTTATCAGGGGGTATGGATCTTGTCTCCTTTATCCTGAGTTTCAGCATTTTGATAAAGTAATTATGATAACTGTTACTCCCTCTGCCAGGATGAACTGCATCTCAGTATAGTAAAATGTTGATGATCTTTGTTGTCTGCTATAGACCCTTGTATTGTTGGTGTTGAATAGTCATGTGAAGATGCAAAACTGAAGAGTTTTCTAGTCAGATTGTTGAATATATGATGTTTTTTTGTTTAAAGCATTCTCTCTCTTTGAGAGGATGGTCAATATATCTATTGACTCCGTTGGTAAATAAGCAATTTTTCATTTTTTTTTGTTTTTAATGTTTGGGACATGCCTGTATGATTTTATGGGTAAATTGAACTGGTATTCCACAATTGGGCTTGTATATTTTATGCATTCGACTGCTCGACCAAATAGGTGTCTCAACAAGGTGGTTTTAAAATCCATTTGGAGAATGTTCTTTTGGTGCTGAAGGCTTAGATGTCTCTGTTATTGGAGGAAGTCATGTGAGATGAGCCTACTGTTGCTCTCCTGATGGGGGCCATTGGTTGTGAGTTGTGATTCAGGTCCTAGATATGATAGGAATTTGGTGAGTTTTGGCAGGTGGGATGGTTGCATGTGACATGTCAATATTTAGCCGGCCTGGCCCTAACTGTTAGCAAGTCCCTGGGACCGAGGTAGCATACTCTATTATCCTAGCTGCTAAGAATTAGAATCGAAGTTTGATCTTCATAAGAGACTCTTCTTGCTTGTCTTGCCATCTCTGTTCAGAGTAGCTAGCCTTGTCATCTGCATGTATACCAGAATAGTTTAGTGACCCTGTTTTCTTGTAGATCTTGCTCTATTGTTTTAATCTTTTGTTGTTGGCTTGTTTTGTGGTCATTTGTTTCTATCTCATTGGAACCCCCTTTTTTGCTTCTCCGACTCATCCTTCTGCAGGACAATTTGAAATTGATGGATGACATGTTGGCCCTTAGGCCAACTATTTTTAGCAGTGTTCCGCGATTGTATAACAGAATATATTCTGGGTAAAATTCTGAAGTTGAATAGAATTATTGATTTTCTCTTTGCCCGACATTTACTGAGGTTAGTGACTTGGACTACCTTTTACAGGATCAACAATGCTGTCAAGACTTCTGGAGGTCTGAAGGAGAGGTTGTTTAATGCCGCCTTCAATTCCAAGAAGCAAGCGATTATGAGTGGTAGTTATACACTATATATTGATCTCGTCTTCAGGAATCCTTTTTTGGAGCTTGGATGAATTTTTTATTCTGATCCAGTAATCTTTGCTTTTGTTCTATGGGTTTATAATATAAAACTTGGGAACTTCCATGGATGAGGCACATAGTTGTTGCGTTTGTGTAACAAATTTAATTCATAAGGTTACTGCAAGGTGTACTCGAAAGCCTCTTTAGAGGAGCTTCTGCTTCGATTCCCCCCCCCCCCCCCCCCCCCCCCCTCTTTTTCCTGTCATTTTTTTTTATGGAGAAACTAAAGTTGTGGTATTCTCTATGGAGAAATCTCTTGTGGGAAAGTCATGACTTGCTATGTTTTTGTTTTTGTTTTTTTGTTTTGTTTTTTTTTTTTTTTTTTTTGAGAAAACCCTGATTTTCTAAGGGTAACCAAGATAGTACTTATACCTCCTGCCTGACAATGAGTTCCTCGATAATGTGTCATTTGGAGCTGTGGAATCGTGATATCTAGAATGCTTACAGTTCTCAAAGACATGCTCTACTACTTTCATGTGGAATCTTACTTTTGCTATCTCCAGGTCGGAGTCCATCACCTATTTGGGATAAGCTTGTATTCAACAAAATAAAGGCAAAACTCGGTGGAAGGGTTCGACTCATGTGTTCAGGTGCTTCACCGTTATCTCCTGATGTCATGGATTTTATGAGGGTGTAAGTTGCCTCTTGCAATATTCAAATCAGCTCATATATTTGTTCCATCGTTTTTCTAGTGGAATTTTTGCTTCTTCATCTTCTTCAACGGTTGCTTTAATACCAACTGTCAACGGAAACTAACGTGTGCTCATGATGTATAGTTGCTTTGGCTGCGAAGTGCTTGAAGGATATGGAATGACAGAGACTTCGTGTGTTGTCACCTCTATGCAACCAGGGGACATCTTGTATGGTCATGTTGGTTCTCCCAGTCCTGCTTGTGGTGAGTTAACCTGTAAGTTGAAAAGTTTGAAGTATGATGGCTCACTGGTAGCCTATATGTTATTAAATGTATGTGGGGTCCATGCCACTTTACTGGGGTTGCCATGAGTCCCATGTTTAAGTTAAAAGACACATGGAGCTCAGTAGCGTCGTTGGTTATGAGCTTGCATCTTGGCAGTCTCTCGCTTTGCGGGATAAGGTGCACAGTTTTTCTTGTTTACCAAGTGGATGCTGCGGTTGAAAGGGTGTGCACCAACTCTGTTCTATGACCAGTGAATAGTTCATGTTGTATCATTCATCATACTATTAGCTAGAGTTAGACCAGTAAAGAATGATGTGGTGTGAATTGTGTGGAAGCGGATCTTTTCCGGCCCCTAGTTAATTTGTTTATGAATTTATCTCATTTAGGTACATTGCTAGGATGAATCCATTACTGGATCATTTTTCATATGATACTTTCCAACTTTTTTTTCTTTGAAAATCTCAGAGGTAAAGCTCGTGGATGTTCCCGAAATGGATTACACTTCTGATGATCAGCCTTATCCTCGTGGTGAAATTTGTGTCCGTGGTCCTATCATTTTCAAAGGCTACTTCAAAGATGAAGTTCAAACGTACGCAACCTCCATAATATTTACTGTGCTAATATTACATCCTCTATAATACACTTTCTGATTAATCGTACAGAAAAGAAGTCATTGATGATGATGGCTGGCTGCACACTGGTGATATTGGTTTATGGTTACCAGAAGGCCGCCTTAAGATCATCGACCGGTAAGATCATTGTGGTTACTGTTTCTTTGCTTTATATCTACTTCTGTTTTCCTTGGCCTTTTCTTGTCTGCAGTCGTTGGGGTTGTCACACCTTTAATAGGTGGGTCTTGCCATTTATGGGTATTTCATGTCGATGGGTCTGTTCTGGAGCTTCACATGACAGTGACTGTTACATGTGAAGTAAAACAGCTGAATGAAGTTGTTGAAATGCATTATCAAAAAAGTTAGGCCGTCCTTTGCCAGTTTAGAATGTAGTGTGCTGGCCAAACCTGTCCCCTTAAAAAGTTTGATAATGTGTGAAAAATATCTTGGGAAGATTTATAAGTATATACTAGTATATCATAAGCATATATGTAAAATAGATTGAAATTGATACATTTAGAACAAATCTCTTGCTCCTGATATATCTAACCTTGCTCAGAGTATGAGCCTAATAAGCTAGTCGTCAGTGGAGCTGGTGGGAGGGACATCAGTGTGTTGTTGGTTCATACGAGTCTGAGTGAAGCACAATAGCTGGTGATTCAGTCATGCCTCCTAACTGGGTTAATGACAGGAAAAAGAACATTTTCAAGCTTGCTCAGGGCGAGTACATTGCACCGGAGAAAATCGAGAACGTGTATGCCAAGTGCAAGTTTGTAGCACAGTGCTTTGTGTACGGTAAGGATGGCTTCTTTTCATAGTAATTTACAGCATCAATCTACTTGGGTTAGTTCTCGCTAATAGTCATCGTGTTTTGGCAGGTGATAGTTTCAATTCGTGCTTAGTAGCGATCGTTGCAGTTGATCCAGATGTTTTGAAAGATTGGGCCGTTAGTGAAGACATCAAGGTTGGTATATGTTGTGTTCTATTTACGTGTGGTAGGAAAACGGTAGAGGCAGTCGTTTTGCTACGATCTATTTGAAACTCTGAGTCTAGTTAGTCCATGCTCCGCCTGTCTCGGCATGTTTTTTTGTGGAGAACCCCCCATCGACCAATCAGAGAGTGACTTGTCAACAGTACCTGAAACCACCTCTTAGAATTCCTTCTTTAGATATCGAACTGCGCACCTTTCACTCTTGCACGACTTGTCAACAGTACCTGAAACCACCACCTCTTAGAATTCCTTCTTTAGATATCGAACTGTGCACCTTCACTCTTGCACCGCGACGGGTTGATCATGACCTGACAATTTCATCGAAATGGTCATGTACCTTTGATTTCATCCGAGCTTTGGCTGGAACTGCTCTCTAAAGTTCTTGTTGGTTTGGTGCAGTTTGATGATCTTGAACAACTCTGCAGTCATCCAAGAGCAAAGGCAGCTGTTCTCGCAGACATGGACGAATTAGGAAGGCAGGCTGAGGTAATCTGCTTAGATTTGAGCTGGTCGATTTAGAACTAGGAATTTTCCCTATTTTATAACGTGTCAGACTGATTTGGTTGGTTGGTGGCGTTCAGTTGCGGGGCTTTGAGTTTGTGAAAGCTGTTACATTGGTGCTTGAACCATTCACTCTGGAAAATGGCCTTCTCACCCCAACCTTTAAGGTGTGTACCTGCAGTATCAGCATTGCAGTGTTTATTCTACAAATTTGCATCAGTATGTCTGCCAGCCATGCTGGAAGTATTTCTTTATGTTTTGGTTCTAGTTTTGCATTTTCGCTGAACGGCTGAAGCATCACCATCATCCAGGCTTCCTGTTCGTTCTAGTTGGTCAGCATGTACTCTGAGTCCATTTTTGTTCCTTTTATGCCGTGAGAAACATGTTTATGGGTTTCATCGTGCCAACATCATCACGTCTTACATTCTCATTTTAGGTTTGTCTTCAGTCTCTTTAGTTTCTCTAGGCAGCTCCGAAACGAGTCTACTGGACTGGGTGCTATAGGAGACCTAACTTGAGAAAACTCCTGCCTGCTTGTTTATGAATCGAGCTTTTGATGACTCTTTTTCTCAGGTAAAGAGACCTCAAGCGAAGGCTTACTTTGCGAAGGCAATAAGAGAGATGTATTCGGAAATTGCGAAGGCTGATCCAACGCAACAGATGTCATGATTTTACATGACTTTTATGCCAGTCCTTCAGGTTGTAGCATATTGTTTTTATACATAAAAATAAACTGTAGTCCAAAACCTAGAAGAAAACACAACTTTTTTTTTATATGGCGGTTATCTTATTTTTTGAAGATGTATAACTATATATACGTAATTTTCAAGGTTGTTTTCGAAGAGATAAAGTTGATCCTGATTAAGCATACCAGCAAATGAGAATACAGTTGGAATTATATTCATCTATGTGTTTGCATTATGTTTTGGCGGTGTAAGAGAACCTGCTTGCATAAAATCTCTCCAGTTTGCCATCCACGTAAAAGTGCAAGAAGATACAAGCAACAGAAGGTGACTGAGACACTTTCTCAGCGATCGAAAATACACAATGATAACGAGTTTCAATTAAGAATGTTAACAAGAGTCACGAGACTATCGGAATGCAGCAACATACCATCGTAATAATATTCTTTTTGGACCGTGCTAGTAATAATCCATTTATACAGCTTCGAGTACCATTCTGAATCATGCCGTCCTGTGATGGAATCGACCACGATGCCTGAGGGGAAGTGGAGTGGATTTGTTGAAAGCTCTTGGTTCAACTGAGATAACATGCGCCTTATGCCACTGTTCATATAATCCCAGTCATCTGTCTCCCAAACCTCAAACTTGTATAAACTATCATGAGTAAAGACATAACTGAGTTTGCGTTCGCTGCTTCATACATTCTACACCAACCGTCGCAATATCTCGAAACTCCTGTGGGCAGTCCCAAGCTCGTTGCCACTCCACAAGTGGTAGTGTTATCCTTCGATGTCCGCATATCATACCACAGGAAACATGGTTCAGAAGAAGCATGGTTGGGCCAGTTGGATGATTTAAAAGAGAACATCACCCATATGAGCTTTCCTCTGGCTACAATTTGCTCGAGCAGAAAAGAAATATTCCTTTGTAATGGACAATCCGCCAAGCACCATCAGCGACATCATCTCGAGAATATTTTCCAGTGCACGAGAATACCACTACCTGACTCCTTAGTTGCTCTCGACATACCCTCATCAGGCGACATGATACCTCTTAGCCCCGCTGTCATACCCGATCAACCACGAGCGCCACAGTCCCATCTCAGTGTATCCCTTGGCTTTGGGTGGGTTAGGGGTAACGGAGAACCTATCTTTTCCTGAGGTTTCCAACGAAACCGAGGAGCAGTACGAACGAGGAGTAGACCGTTACATGAAGACTCAGTAAAGAAGTTACAGTCAACAGTACCTCCGCTGCTTAGGAAGTCAAGGTTCAGCTTCCTGACCTGCGGCTGATTGTTCAGTTCAACATCCTCTAAATCCCAGGTGACATGATTATAGTTGCTCTCCCATCTCCGCCGCAATAGGATGCTTTGTTGCGACGATGACTTAGAAGCGAGATGGTCATTGGCGAATCCATGGCTGGTGATCCAATCGTGCCACTGCTTGCATACGCGTTTGCATCAAACCTGGAGGTCGAATGCGGGGACTCTGAGCAGCACTTGGTATTGCATATCATATGGCAAAGGAGCCACATTATTAGAGCAAGGATTCTCATCATGATCGTGATCCATTGTTTGGCCTTCTGCATTGATGGATGCCCGTCGTTTAATGGACCCTTTCAATGTCTTCTTTTGGAGAGTATTTATAGTACATACATGTAGATATCTTAGCAAAATCACTTACAAGTTAATAATATAAAGATTACAAATATCTTCACATCTTAATGATACTAATTGTACAATTTTTTATGACAAGATATTGATAGATAGATCACAAATATCTTTGTATTTTTTTTTTAAGAACAATGTCTTTGTATTTTAACGTTACTAATTGTAGAACTTTTTATTACCGATGATGACTTGCCAATATATTAAATGGAACTCATCGCCGCTCAAATCTTATTCTAGGGTTTGGCCAAATTCGAGCTCGCTTTCCTCAACATGCCCAATTCGAGGTGCAATTCGACTCAGCGCCGCCACTTCGTTTAATGGACACTTTCAATTTTAATATGGAGATTATTTATAGTACATACAAATAGGTATCCTAGCAAAATCACCTGACGAGATAATAATACAAAGATTACATATACCTTTTTATGGAACTCATTGTGCAACTCTTTATCTGGGATTAATGATACGAAGCTGAATGATAATCTTTATTTCTTTATTTTTTAAAAAACAACAAAAAGAAGTTACCAAATAAAATCACTTATTGACCAAAGAGCACACAACTTCGCCGTAATTATCAAAAAATTCCCTTAGCCGCCGCCGCAGGCCTGAGTATATTTGATTGTGAAGATGGACTTTGTAGAATTCGATTGTTGCTTCTAGATTTTAAGTTACTTTGTTACACCGAAATAACTGAGAGAAAATAACGCATAAAACCCTTTTTTGACACATTATCTGCTTGTTGACCTTTTTTATGTACTTCTGACTTTCTCTCAACCTTCACATGTGTAATTCCACTGGGGCGAAGAGAATATTTCATTGTAAAATGAGCTGCTTGCCCATGCCATTGTCGAATACAACCAAACCCTATCATACCCACAACAGTTTCCCCAGAAATCATGCATCAGCATCAATCCACTGCAGGGAGCTGAAATTCAAGTGCAGAAACGGATACCAAGATGAAGCAGTTGATCATCCTCTCACCACCAGCTCAGCTTGTGAGGTCCTTGGAGTGGAACCCAATTGCTCTGCTGCTAAGCTCAAGGCTGCTTTCAGAGCTAGAGTAATGGATATTTTTTCACTTTTTGCCCTTGATTGTATGTTTTTGTTCTGGGATGTGGTTGAAAGTTGTATTGTTTGGGGTTTGGTCATTTGGGGCTGTGACGAAAGTGGTGTTCTGGGTTGTTTTCTTTTTGGTTTTGATTGAATATTCTTGCTGGAGCTGAAATTTTTATGAAGGATGCATTAGGGTTTTGTGTTTTATGGGACAGGTGAAGGAATTTCATCCTGATTTGAGGAAGAACCGGGGTGATTCGGATGTGATGATTCGTCGTGTGATTCAGGCATATGAGGTTGATGCTTTGTAGCTTTATCTAATATGATGATTGGTATGCTGTTGATAGTTGAGTTTTAAAAAAAATAAAAATTGAAGGAAACTGGTTTACTCTGTTCGATTTTGGTGGTGGGAAGAATTTGACATGCTGTGGTTTATGTGGATGATGATGTATGCAGATGTTATCTAACTATAGTCGATCGGAGATTATTGAAAGGTACGAAGATTGACCATTTAATCTTTTGTTGTGGTCGTATATGGATCCAGAAATTATTGCTTATTGTGCATATTATGTTGGTTATTACCATTCGATGCATTCTTTGTAGGGAATGTTTAGATCCCTTTGACAACCCAGAATGTGAGGCATTGGATGTGTTTGTGAATGAGGTTATGTGTGTAGGCCAAGGTATCTATATCTTTCCTCTTAACTTGCATCTGATTATTTCCCTTTCAACATATGAGATGAAATCCAACAGGAATACTATTCGTTCCAGGGTCCTAAGCTCCTCTACAAAACCGCTGAGCGTGTAGTAGTATATACAGCTTAAGAGAAGATACATTGGGAAGAGCAGGGAATAGTGAATATGGGTTAGGATCATCCACAGTTAACGGCCATGTGCATCGCTGTGTCCCAAACAATAGCATGTTTGTTGATTTTGGTGAAATGGCGATCTTGGTGTCTGCCATTTCCCTGTCCTATTGGTTGTTATGTGATCTGTTTCAAGCTCACCGACATCTGCTAACTTGATCCAATGCGAGATCACAGTTTCCAGTGTCTTATTTTTAGCAGAAAACTAGGAACTTTTTTCATGTCAATTCTTCATTGTACTCAATCCATCATGCTGTGCTCCCAGGTTGCCCGTACTCGTGTGTGAAGCGAGCACCACATGCCTTCACGTTTTCTTCCTTAGGAACAGCAAGGGCAACTACACAAGGTTTATCTTTTCCCATGCTGACCACTGAATTTCGACCGTTGTATCCTGTAGTACCTTGACCGATGGTTCACATTTTAGAAAAACATTCTTAAGGCTCGAGTAGTTCAGCGCTGATGACACATCAAGGTTTGTCGTGCAATAATTAATACAGTATATATCAGTGTGTTACAGGGCATTATGAAGATTCTCAGGTTCAGCTAGCAGTGGGGCAGTGCCCAAGAAGCTGTATTTATTATGTTACTCCATCACAGAGAATTATTTTGGAGGAATTGCTAGATAGGTAAGTTTTCTTCATGCCCTTGTTCTGACGAATAAATCCAAATATTCAATGAAAGTAGGCTTAGCTGGTATTCTGAACTTATTTTCCGTCAAATGTGTTCATTGTAGCATTTTGGATGTTCCTTACAACACTTCAGCGGAGGCAGAATTGCTATATTCTCTCATTGTCAAAGCCAAGTATGAGAACAACCGATATCAGAAGCCGAAAAGGCACCCTAAGGCTTCAACCCAACACGTGGACTGGTTCTGAATCTGCTCTTTATATCTGCAGAGTGGAGCTCCTTAGAAGTGCAACTTGACGAATATGTAACTTTGGTTGTTTGGCCATTGACCGAAGCTGGAGTTTCTCAATTCTGTATCTGGCCACAGAAGTGTACACTGAAGATTTTTAAAGAGGCGTCACCACTTTAACCAACAGTGCTGGTGGTGTAGCAAGAAAAGCTGTGTGTTTGCAGCTGGATTTGTTTTTGATATCAGATTACCTCCTGAGAAGAAACTGTATGTCCATTACATAACATGCGTGTTGGATAGTTTTGTAAATAAGCCTGGCCAGTTTATGTAGAATACTTGCATGAACAAAGTGAGACAGACTGTTAAGTGTTAACATAAATAATATCAGTCGTTACATTACATAAAATGAATTTGTGGCACACCCTGTAGGTGACTGATCATCGAAAGTCGGAACTGATACAAGAATGACATTGGGATAATATCCCTAAGGCTCTCAATCGAGCACCGCCAGAACCTACCACTCATATGTGTAAATATCATTGAGGGTATTGGCTCTCTAATGACATCAGGTCCGCCCTCTTGATGTTCTCTCAACTGAAGATCCTACCATCGGCTGCATCATCGTCATGGTCGGCCGCTGCCTCAACACACCCACTTCTGCGGTTCACTCTTCAGTGCACTCACTCTACTCTTCAATGGTGATGCCAACCTACTAACCAGCCTAGATGGTGAAAGAGACCTCCTCAGCTTCGATGCAGTGGACAGAACCTTCATAGGAAACCTCCCCCGGCTTACTGATCTCTCGGAGGTGACGCCTTGACCGAAGGACTTCTGATCTTCACCTGAAACTTCGGTGATACTGAAGATGGCGCTTTGATTAAGAACTTATGTGGGGTCTGCACTCTTCCTCGTGATCACTGGCGACCTGGTCCTGCAAAACTTCTGGTGTTGGGAGGTTGGCGAAGATTGAAACAATGGGTTTGGAAACAGCACTGTCTTCTTGACCCAAGACCTGTTTCTTGGTGACACTTTGTTAGCGGAATACAACCCATTTTCCTTCCCTGATGCCCCGACTACTACCGGAGGAGAAGAGACCTTGAAGTTGATCCTTGATTTAGCTCGGTGGAGCAACGGGGTGTTAGAATCAGCCTGAATGATCCTAAACACATGCTGCTGCTTTTCTCGCTTCCTTCTAGCCTCGAGTCCTGTGTTCTCAGGGTTCGGCCTATGTCTACTGGCTCGAGACATCGGAGTTTTGGGGTCTTCGGCATTGGGTTTCTTGTAGGGTTTGGATATCGACTCGAGAGCTTCTCGTGTTGATTTACTTGCCTGTAGGATCTCGTCCAATGTTTCTTGAACCAACATTGCAGGCAAGGACATCTGACGCCACTCCACTGCCACCAACAAACAATCCCATTCACCATCAACATCAATTCATCAACACAACATCACATATGCTGCGAAAGATAGACAGTCACAAACCTGTAGCACTTTGCGGGAACTTCCCAAAGGAGATTTCTTTGCCGCGCTACCTCTCATTCTTCAATACATATGACAACCAAAGTCAATGACCATTGAAAAATTAAAGTAGAACCCTAGATCAAGGTGACCTCTATTTCTAATCCCATTTCCCTGTTACCTCAAAGAATCTTGTCGACACCTCACACTGGACCTCATGTGACCTCGATTCAAGCCACTGCCACTCTCACCACCACGCCGGGTGACGGTGTACTGAATCTCTTGCAATCTAGCCATACATTGATCCACCTTCAAAACCCCACAAAAAACCACAAACCCATGAAATGAAACACCAAAACAAGGTCAATAACACCGAATCGGGACCCAATCTTTTACCCAGTTATCGAATTGACGCACAAACGCGTCCTTTGTATGAGATTTCTACCTTCTTGACTGTTCCTCTGATCACAGTTGGGCTGAGAGGAGCAGCCATGAGCAGCTTCTTATGCTTTGGAGGGCTTCTAGCAACCATGATTTGCGATTTTTTTGATGAAAAAAGGTCTTGAAAAGTGGGTTTAATTTGATTTGGGTATGAAAACGGAAAGATGAAAAGAAAGAGGGGTGATGAGAGTGAGATGGGAAACAGATGAGTGTAACGGATCGTGGTGAGGCATTCAACGGTCGAGTATTGGTGGAAAGTTTTGATTTGTGTAACGGCTACTTTTGAATTTAATTGACCCTTCTGTTCTTTCTATGAAAGAAATAGCTTTTTATAGGTATATCACACTCAAAGTCTCAAATACCGCAATCAACGTTGTTGATTGTCTTAGAATGAAAACGAGTCATGTTATGATTACATATACCTGTTACTTTCTTCGTCTCATTCACATTGTAACGTTACGTCATCATTATACTATTTAACATATATTTTGAAAAGTTTCGTTTTTCATCTTAACGATATAAATTATGACATTGACGTAGTATTATATTATATAACTTAAATTATCATTAGTATCTCATGATAATTTTGTATAAAATGATATTTGATAATCTGTAAATAATTCGCAGTAAAAATAATATCATTGTTGATATAGACTAAGGTTGTAATTTGAATGGGACGAAGAGTATCACTTTTGTACAATCCCTTACGATTTTTTCCACCTGATTTTATCCAATTGAGATGTTCATGGGATACAAATTTTGCTGACTTATAACTATTTTGACAAACTTTCAAACAAGTTCTCATACAACAATTACAAAGATATTAGAACTAGCTACATTAAACATTGATCATCAAAGACCAAGGGAGTGGTGATGCCTCCTAGAATCTTTGACAACAATCTTCCAATGCCCATCACTCAAATTCTCTTCCTTTGCCTTCTCCCTCCATTTCCTCAACCTTTCATCCATCTCCCAACTCAACCCACAGAACCCTTTGAGTCCCTTTGGCATCTCTTCATACAGTTCCCACCATTTCCTATGAGCATCATCACTGGCAAATATTTGTGTCCTCAACTTATCCCAATTACAATCATAGTCTTTGTAACAGACCCATGGCTTCACCCCTAGATAATGCACCGCGTATTGGTCGTCTGGAACTTCCCTACGTGGGCCCCTCCCGTCGTTATAGTCATAAACCTTGAGATAGTTTAGCCTCGTTGTCATCCTATGCCACCACGTAAAGACCTCGTTTAGGTACCCTTGGTCACCGCCGTTGTAGGATCTTAGGGTGTACCGCTTGCTCATCAGATGTTTGAAGGTGCAGTTAGACGGCTCGATCACCAAGATCCCGGAGTTGAAGATCCACATGTGGTTGGGTGCGGCCGAGAGCTGTGGATATCTGAAGAAGTTATCTATGTTTCTTAGGACTATGAAATCTGAGTCTATGAAGATAATCTTGCTGTATTCTGTTAGCTGCCACACCCGGAACTTGCTATAGTTCCACTCGTTGTAGGCATCTTCCTTGGCATGAGGACTTCTTATGCGTTGAATCCGCTTGATCTTCCATCCTGCTGCTGAGAGTCCTCGGATCGATTTGGCAGAGATGGTGGGATCTGCTAGGAGGATAAGATCCTTGGTGGTGTTGGTTCGAAGGAGGCTTTGCGCTAGCGCTATGGCTCCGCATACGTAATTCTCAGAGGAATGAAGCATTGTTGCATAGGCTTCAGGTCGAAGACCATCCTGGTTGGTCATCATTCTTGATCGATTGTCATCTGCAGTTAAGACAAGGTTGTAACAAGTCGACTTAAGCTTGTAGTCCCCAAGAATATTCACCAGAATATCACAATGGATTCATCCAATATGCATCGCTAATCCAGCCGCAAACTGAATCATCCAGTATCCTTGAGTGTTAATTACAGTTAACCACAAACCAGTGTAGGATGGAATGACGAACTAACTTCTTACCTGAATCAAACCTTGGTGAACTAGCAAGTTCACAAGTCCCAACAGGCATCAAAATCTTTTCCATCAACTTCCCAACATTTGGTCTATACACCCAATACTTTCCTACTTCATGCTTCAACAGATCATCACACTGGAAAATCTCCAGCATGGGCTCACACCGTCCTACAAACACCACGGGCACCACCGTCTCCTCCCCTCTGCCACCATGAGCACCATCCCCTTGGCTTGTTACAAGATTTGCCACAACCAGATTCACTTGTAACCTAAACACATCTCTTATCCCATCCTTCCTTGCCTTTGACGAGCCATTTCCACACGGAACTCTGGCGACCACCATGTCAAGCCCCCGATAATCTTCCCATCTCGGCATTGGGATGTCTGGGCATTCAGGTTTCTCTTGTGTCATGTCTTCATCTATCCACTCAGGAAACAACTGTTCCCACTTCACAGCTAGAGAGACTCTATCGAAGTTGACTTTCACCACATCGGCCAGCCCAAGCAATCCTCGACTATCCTTGTCATCTAATCCTATGTTAACGAGGCCAATCGCCATCATTTTCTTCCTTTGCTTGAACTGTTTTTGAACGGCACTGAACCATTTGGGTGGTTTATGTGTGGAGGTGGATTGCTGGTAGCGATGGGAGAGAGGTCGGCTTTGGAGGCGGCATAGACTGATGAGGCGGCCGCAGGGTTGGAGGTTGGTAGCGGCGTGGAGGAAGAGGCTGAGGGATAGGAAAAGGGTCGTGAGGATGAGTAGTTTCTGGTTAGAGGACTTGGAAGCCATGAATTTGAGCTACCCACGTCTTCTAATGAACAACTGAGACTTGCAAGAGAAAATATAGAAGCAATGTGTGCATGGCTGCACGTTGTGTGCTCCTGAACTTCGTGGACTACATATAAAAGTTGTAGGTGTATATAAAATCGATGAAAGACTAACGAACAATAAGGATATCGAAGTTAGGTAACAATGGAATTGATAGTAAAGAGAAAACTCATGCTAGTACTTGAGAATATAAAACTCGATGCTGCAGAAGATAACAGTCATGCATACAAGAAATTTCTTGTAGATAGATTTTTCACATAAACCATGGTACAAATTACGCACGACTACGTGGCGTGTGCATGTGAAATATGAAACTGGTCTCGGATTCATAGTCATTTCTCTTGCATTTGCTCATATATCAAATTACACAGCCCATGGTATACCACAGATGCTCATGCATTGATGCTAGTCTTGCACTGTAAGAAAATTGAACTTGTATTGCGTATCAAAATCCGAAACAGGCAAAAAGGTTCCAGAACAAGTTTACCCGGTTTCAGTATCAAGAATAAAAGAATCGCCTGCAAAATTCATACGGAAGCGGCTACTCTTTGTATCTTCCTAACCGTAGACTAAAGAGAAACAGACCAAGGAAAATGTAAATGAGACTCTATACCAGCAAACTACAAGCACCGCTTTCAATTTGAGACGTAAACCTCTCAACCTGAAGTACTTTTCCTTGCAGCATAGACCCGATAGGCCGCCAATCCAACTATGGCAATGGCTGCTCCAACTGAGATTAAGACAGTCAGTAAACATCATGAGATCAAGGCACTAAGATCAGAGTCAAAGGTAAACAGACTCCCACTGGGAGCACGGTTCGAAAACATCTGAGTTAGAGATGGCAAATACTTAAATCTTTTGGTTCATAAAAAAAAGGCCGACACAAAGATATCAAGGACAACTGAGCATCTAAGCAAGACAGGAACTTGAAACATTACATGGCCATGGAACCTTTAGCTAAGAAAATCAATCTAAGAGGCGATAGCAGCAAATAGGCTCAATGGAATGGAATGGAATAGCTAAGATCAGAAACAAAGAAAGCACTAGGAAGATGTCTTGGTGAACAACGTCCATATTTCCATTCTGACGAGATGAGAAAGGAAAGATTTCTAGGAGAAGCACTACCTGAAACAAACACAAGCGAACTGTTGATTAACCGGTCATATTGCTTACTGCTCCTTCCTGCATCAGTCTCAGGAATGCTCAAGTGAGGGCGCCTAGCAGCATTCACAATCTTTCGGAAAATATTCGTGTAATCTCCCGATTTTATACTAATTGATTCAGGGGGCAAAATACCCATATCCTGACAAATCTGCTAGACAGGAACAAAGATTCGCAAGTTAATCTTTCCTCCTCAGTACCCGCTATGACCTACAGGCTAGACAAAGCATAAAAAGATGGAACCGCAGGGGAAAGAAAAAAGCTAGAATCAATATATGATTGTTCTAGGCAGCAAGACGTAAAGGCTAGCTGTGAGGGCCTCATACAACATTACTTATGATTTATGAATGTACAATGTAAAGGCCAACTCATGTTCCTTCGAATTTACTCCAAAGCAGTATGTGTTTATGCCAGTGGGCGAAAAGACAGCAGAACACTCAGGTTTCCCATTACAGATAATAAGTAAAATCAGAAACGATGTGGGACAAGGAACATAAACAGATCTAGCAAAGACTACCCGAGCTGAATCATGAGAAGCATGAGAATTGCGATGCAAATCATTCTTTGCTGCCACAATGAGGGATGGTACACCATAGCCAGTAACTTCTCCATGACGAGCAACATCTACGAGCAACTCAGTCATCCTTTTCCATGACTCCTCGCTGGAGCTGAAAGTAAATCCATTATCAAAAAACTAGGGCATACATTTTCTTTCCATTCCTTCCAGGAAAAACAATCGAAATGATATGTCAAGAAC